>JAAXCT010000886.1:0-299628 GCA_012490785.1 Eragrostis nindensis
GTCGGGCGTCGTGCCGGCCGATGTTCTGCTAGCACTGGCCTACTTGCTGCGCGGCGTGCCTGCCGGAGATTGGCCGGCCGTCGATCCAGTCGGCCGGGCAGTAGCTTGCCGCCACCTCACCTGACCTTCCAAGGTACTACTCCTACATTGAGCCGGCCTGATCTTTTGGCCGGCATATGGATCCACAGATGCGGCTAATTAAATGATAAGATTCTCTAAATTTAGATCTAAAGAAACGAACATGCCAATTGTTCATATGAGCCAAAAAGATGTCGCTTCACGGCTCACCGAAGCCGTTTTCTGATATAACATTGTTCACACGAGCCAAAGCCAGAAGAAGCCGTGTAAAGGAGGCCTAGCTAATTGTTCAGACCACGACAGTAGTAGTGCCTTACTCATGAAGGGTACTAGCTGCTTCGCCTCAAAAAAAGAAAAGAAAAAGAAAGAAGGTTAGCATGCTTCCAAATAAAACCCAATTCATCATATATGAGAGAAAGGATAACTTCGTTTAGTTTAAAAAATGTGAGCACTAGTAGCTTGATAGTCATGCGGCGTGAACTCCACGTCGTCTTGTTGCATCAATCTGATGAGTACTCCACTTGATGTCTACTACTTACTTAGGCGTAATCAGTTGTTGTACAGAGCAAATGTGAATGAACTTGGAACGAACAAGGTAACTATTGGCGCGCATGAACCATAAGTGGATCGAGTCGTAATCGACTTTACTATCTCTTTTGTGCATCCAAATGATAGTGCCAATGATCGATCGATGGGTGGGGTGGTGGCCTCATCTCCATCGATCGTCAAAGTTGTGATAGCCATCATGCAGTGCATGCACTCTTTATTAACCCTCCAATTTCAACTGGCACGCGCGTGCCATTAGCACGATCGGCCTGCTGCTCATGACCATCGCTCACTTCATCTTCTCTCAGCATTATTGTTCATTCTCGTGGCCCGAACATCTTAGTCTTCCAGCACACGACTTCCGACGACATATATATATAGAGAGAGCACTCTGGGTCATGCTACTAAATAAAAAAAAACAATCAGTTTCATGTTGAAAGGTGAATATACTTTTCTTACGGAGGTTGTTTTTTGGGAATTGACAATGAGACAATTGAGTGAGCCGACCGTGAGCTCTCCATTGAAGATTTTGTTGCGTTGATCAAGTTATTTGCCAGTCACGGTTGGAACTCTATATATATAATAGACTTTGTGCTTTTGAAGTCAAGCAATTTTATATGTAATTTTTTGTTTCCTTTGACCTCAGTTGGATGACTCAAAACTTTGTAAGGATATATATTAAGAGCACTGAAGCATTTTTAGCAGCATTCCGATTCATACTTCAAGTGCAACCAGAACCTAGCTCCATGTAGGGCTCCCCTCTGAGATCGATGATGCATACTGGAGTCCTTAGTAGTACCACAGACACGAACGAAAGAATGGGGAGACAAAAGAATGAAGAGCAGGCCTGCACCGTTTTTTTTTTTGAGAGAACAGGCCTGCACCGTTGCACTGCAGCTAGCGGCCGACCGGACCAGCTGCATCTCTGCATGCTAACACAACAGTAACAGTACAGACAGAGCATGCCGACCGGAGCAGGAGGAGAGCCTCCATGGATCTGCTGCTCGATCGCCGCATATATGCCGCGCTGGAGCAAGCATGCAGCATCAGAAAGAAATCCAGAATGGAATGGATACGAGTACAGGTGCATGCGTAGCTGCTGTGGCTGGAAAACAGACAAAAGCAGAGAGAGTGACCTTGGATCGCAGTAGGGCTGCTTCCTATGGAATACGTACTGCATACATACGCACCAGGGCCATCAGCCATCTTTCCTTTTACCGCAACAGTTACATTTGCTTGACACCGCTTCTCTTTTCTCTGCTAAAGCAGCAGCAGCATAGAGAGAGATGCACTACCGGTGTGAGCCCACTGGACACACCAAGCAAGGCCCAAGCAAGCACGCCATCCTTACCGCTAGCACCATCCTTTCTACTCTTTCTTATATATATATACTATATATACAGATCCAAACGAGTGCTCCTCTCTGGCTAGCAGCAAGACAGCTATATATAGAGCATTTGATCATCCATCACTCTCAACTCTCGACTGAATAGCTGACCGAAGACCAAAGACTAGGTAGCAGTGACGATCGAATTGAAGGATAGCAGGAAGAGCTAGCGAGGGGGAGAAAGGATCTGCCGGAGATGCTGGCCTGCATCGCGTGCGTGAAAGAGGATGGTGGCCACGAGGACGCCGGGCGGTCGGCAGGCGGCGGCGGCGGCGACACCCCGACGTGCAGAGACCCCGTCAAGTCGCTAACCTCCCAAGTGCGTCCATCATCTATCATCTGCTCCTCCTGTCTAGAGAATATTCCTCGTCTTCTTTCTTTGCATATAATCTCTTGGTTGTTTAGTAATTCCTTCTTTCCTATCATTGCTCTGTTTCTTGCACCAGCCGGAGTTGTCTACAGCTCCGTAGATCACAAATGTAGCTCGTAGTATCGGACAAACATCCCACGAGATTCCTAGGATTACACGAGCCGGACTCCTTTTCCATGTGTGCAGTGTAGAGTGCATGCATTCTTACTGTAGGTAGAATCAGTTCATTCAACCGTCACAAGTACATGGAACCAACGCTTCATATATACCTGAGACATTGAGTTCAAACAAGTGCATCATCAGTAGTGCATACCAACCCGGTTTCTGCTCATCATATCATATCTAGTTAGACATACATAATGTGTAGAAAAGAACTAGTATACTGTAACTTATACTAGCTACTTCCTGTTTTCTCATGCATATGCATGCTCGATCCGAACATGATGTATTTCTCAATTACTCTCGTTCAAAATCAAACGACGTCACATTTCGAATATTTGAATCGTCTGTGAGTACAGTGAGGAGGTAAACAAGTACATTACTACTATAGAGATTAAAGCTAGCTAGGTTTTGAAACTAGTATGATGATGATTAGCATTAGCAAAGACAGTCATCAGTGCAGCGTGGGCGTGGCGTCGCTTTCACTGGCAGCGCCCCCGAAACCAGCGACATGTCTTCTCCTTTGGACCCGGGGCCTGGGCCTGCCGCACCCGCAGCCATGGATGACATCCTCCTCCTCTCATCAGAGCCTGAGCACGACTACCGAGGCAGGCCGGCCGGGGTCCCATGGATCGATCGGCGGCCATGGACGGACGCGTGCACGCGCGGCGGGATGGTGGCCCGCGTGTCGGCGTCCAGACCGAATCATGGCAGACTAGCTAGGCTGGAGTAGCTTCTTCTTTTGCTTTCTCCTCCATCCGTCTGCTGCATGAGACTGTTCTTCTGTTGGGCGTCGATCCCGAGGGCCCCCCAGCCCAATCCGATGGAGTCTGGAGTACGGTACAGTAGCATCGGCAGAGGCCACAGCTACCATTGTCGTCAGCCTAGCTACCTTGGATGGAACAGCTTCAGCAACGGCAAACGCCCAAGTACCCTTCCCAAGTAGAAAGAATTTCCCTTTTGCTTTCTCCTCCTCTTCTTCTTCTTCTTTAATCGGATCAAAGGCGAACGAAGAAACTAAAGAGCAGGGATGGATGCTAGCCTAGCTCTGCCGCAAATTAAAGAAAGCCAAAGAGAAGAACACACATCGCGCTCTCTTTCGGCAAGATAAAGCCAAGAAAGCTTACCTGCCACTGGAACCATACAGCCTCTCCCTTCTTTTCCTTTCTCTCCTCTTTTTGTTAATATATGCTAAAATGCTACTAGTATGCATGCTTCAGGAAGAATCTCATCTGATCTGATCTGATCGCCCGCCTTTCTTTAACTTCAAAGGACATAGCGCGCGAGCCTTTAATTTGCCTGCCTGTTCACGACCGTTGTTCCACACAGTATCAGTCCTGTTCAAAATTCAAAGTGCTTATTACATGCCTTCAGTTAATTTGAAGGGAAACTGACCGTGCTCAAATCAATTCATGATTGCCAAGGAAATACGCTGCTTTACAAATCATAGGCTTGCATAAGCTGTTCTAACCCAATTCCATATCCTACAGTTTCTATAGCAGTTTAGGAATTCAAAGCGTACACAGTTCTTAGATTCTGCAGAGTCAGGCTTTGCAGCACTGAAGCTAAAATCTGAAGATACAGGATATAGATGTAAACTGTTGGTCTGAAGATTAAGTGAACCACACTAATGCATGATAGCATGCTCCAACTGGACACACTAATATATATTATAGCACGTTCAAACTGGACTGGACAAGATGGTCAAAACGAGGCTGTGGGGCTTGCCTTGTGGACTGATCAGTGATCACCTTTCGCTTTGTGTCATTTCCTCCCGTTCCTTGGGGAGCGATCCAAAGGAAAGCAATTTATGCAGCATATTTTGTGATTGTCTAGTGTTTCTTACAAAGTGTGGCCATGGACTACCCCCTTGTTCTTTTGTGATAAAGAAGCTTTCTTTGAGTCCCAGCTTCCTATGGCCATGTTTACACACATCTTCAATTTCTATATTTCCTTTCTCTTTTGGGGTAGTAAAGTGCGTAGATATATCCAGATGAGATTGATACAAGGAACCATGGCTTCTTGCTTTCTCAAAAGAAGAGATTGGGGTGCAGCAGGGCAAACCTGCAAATGCAAAAGAGATCCTCTGGATGGATGGAGAGGGCCTGAAGCAAGGCAAGAATCTAGCTAAGTACTCCGTATTGGGATCTTCAATTTATATTAATTTTAGAAAAGTAG
Source organism: Eragrostis nindensis (assembly GCA_012490785.1). Taxonomy (NCBI): domain Eukaryota; kingdom Viridiplantae; phylum Streptophyta; class Magnoliopsida; order Poales; family Poaceae; genus Eragrostis; species Eragrostis nindensis. The sequence continues at coordinate 4,719 of JAAXCT010000886.1, forward strand.
GCCAGGCCTGAAAAGATGCATGCTTGGTACTATCATCAAAATGGGGGGGGAACGGAACTGTAGATGAAGCATGCAAGTGAGAAAACAGTTAGCAGGTTCAGAAGTTTATAGTATGTTCTAGTATCATAAAAGTGAATAAAGTAAAAGTAAATATTGTCAGAGAATCCATCCTTGTTTTAGGTGGCCCTGACCCCACCCACATATCTGCATTTTATTGCTTCATGGTAAACTAAGGATTTACCACAAGTCCACAAGTATGAACTGTGATCAATTTTTCCTCCTCTCATGTGAGCAACATGACGTTCTGCCGTCTGAACTGTTGAAAGATTAGTTCGTACTAACAGATTAGGAGCTGGTCAAATAGTGGATCTAGAGTGCAACACAATCTTTGAAATGTCACCGACTAACCCCTAAAGTGGTGACAGGCTAACAGCTGTAATATGTGTAGCATTCACATTTGACACGAGCCATCAACAGTGGTTCATGTGCAATGCGGTGCTGAATGTCAGAGATAGACTAGCCTAGACCTAGTAGTGGCTAATGCAGATAACTGCAAAAATGATAGGTTACGTATAGTTATTATGTACGTAGGTGAATTGTGTTGAATGTTTTCTAGAGCCAGAATCCTGGTGATAATGCAGATTGGTGCCAGTTGATAGGCAGCAGTAGCGCTAAAATGTCAAAAACTGCTTTGTATGAGCCTGGAAGAAACACTGAATCTTGCTGGAAACCAGTCAGTTTTACCTGAATGCCAGGAGAAACACCGACTTTACTTCTTCAGAAAACGGTGATGGTTTCTCTGCACCCAAATAAAGTGATCACTATGAATAGAATCCTAGTGCAGAGAATCACCTTGATTCTTAAAACTCTTCCCAATTAACCATCACAAAGGTTCTAACATCTGTGACGCCCTGATGCTGTCTTGGGTGCCCGGACTGACTGACTGATGAACCATACGTAGAGCTTGGGGATGTATACTGAGAGATGCAGTCATGCAACTGCCACTATATCTTGATTCATCGAGTTGTCTCTCACCCCTAAACATGCGTGGAAATCACCGGTTCTTTCCTAGCTAGTTGCCATGTAATGCATCTTTCTGTAACCAAGAACTCTGCTACCAGTGGTTGTGATGGAATGGTTGGTTCGTGTGCACTGCGCAGCTGAAGGACATGGTGCTGAAGCTGTCCGGCACGAACCGTCAGGGCACGCACCAACGGCGCGGCGGCTCGCCGCCACCGAGGGGCCGGGCCACCTCTCTGTACCGCAGCGGATACTACCGGCCGGGCGTGGTGCAGGACGACATGGCGGTGCCGCCGGCCACGTACCTGGGCGGCACCGGCGCGTCGAGCGCGAGCTCCACGCCGGCGGCGTGGGACATCCCCGCCCGGGCGGAGGGCGAGGCGAGGGAGTGGGTGGCGCAGGTGGAGCCGGGCGTGCAGATCACCTTCGTCTCCCTCCCTGGCGGCGCCGGCAACGACCTCAAGCGCATCCGCTTCAGGTGGTCTCTCGCCCATTGATCTGATTCGATCACCTGATGACACTGACTGATCAATCTTTGGATGGATGCAGCCGCGAGATGTACGACAAGTGGCAGGCCCAGAAGTGGTGGGGCGAGAACAACGAGCGCATCATGGAGCTGTACAACGTGCGCCGCTTCAGCCGCCAGGTGCTCCCCACCCCGCCGCGCTCCGACGACGGCGAGGTCAGTCTCTCTCTCACCTGTCACTCTCTACTGTATCCCATGAAATGTTGATGCTGACATGACACCATCCTACCTATTCTCCTCTGCCATGTTTTTTTTTTTAAATTTTGATGGCAACATGTCATCACGACGCCATTCTTGGAGCTTTACCGTTGCCTCAAAATGTGATCCGACAAAATGACAAAATCCCAAGTGCTTTTTTCCGTTTGCAGAGGGAATCGTTTTACTCGCAGTCCCAGGTGGGTTCGACAAGAGAGAGCCCTGCCGCCACCCCGTCGCCGGCTGCCCTCACCCCGGACAGGATAGGCTGGGGAGCCTTCGCGCGGCCGGCTCCTCCTCCCGGCGGTGGCGGTGGCGGTGGTGGCGCCGGGCGACAGCACAGCTTCCGCCCGATGTCGCCGCCGCCGCCGTCGTCGTCCAACCCTTCCGAGCGTGCCTGGCACCAGCAGCAGCAGCAACGCCACAACGGTGGCAAGAGCCCTCCCCCGAGGCGGCGAGGACGACCACGTCTTCGAGGGACGACGTGTCCATCAGCAACGCCAGCGAGCTGGAGGTGACGGAGTGGGTCATACAGGACGAGCCCGGCGTGTACATCACCGTCAGGGAGCTCGCCGACGGCACAAGGGAGCTGCGCCGCGTCAGGTTCAGGTACGTCGTACCGGATGAACTGTCCATTCCGTCAGCAATTAGGTCCTGAAATTTCTCCATGATTTCTAACTGATCATGCTCATATGCACTGCAGCCGCGAGAGGTTTGCAGAGCTGAATGCGAAGCTGTGGTGGGAGGAGAACAAGGAGAGGATACAGACTCAGTACCTTTAAAAAAAGAAAGAATGGTAAATCTGAGACTTTGAAGTTCAGCTTTGGTGTTGTTGTGCAAGGGATTAGGGGCATATAATCTGGTTGGTATAACTATGTAGTATAGGGCGTATGTTTCTAGTTGGAGCTGGGAAAGTGGGAAAGATAAGGGGGAATCAGGAAATGAAATGTTTATGGTACCTGCCCATGCAACTTGTGATTTGTGTATGTTTTAGACATTCATCAGTATGTCTAATCCTCTTTTCCAAGATGCCATACATCTCATGTCAGGCTAAGAAAGTGAGTGATTGTTTGTCCCCTGTTTATGCACCATAGAACTAATGAAAATCGAACAGCAGAACAACCAAACATTGAGACGGCATTTTTAGCTCAATAACATACTATTAACTAATAAGAATACAGTTTAGTCAATCAGAATCATAGGCTTACAGCTGTACTACTACCAATGAAAGGCAGATAAAGCCTGGGTCTATGTGCAAACTGATTTGAGGCAGCTGGTCATAGGAGTAGCTGCAGATAGGATGTGCAAACAAACACTGAAACCCACGGTGGTTCATGCAGATTTCATGTAAGGTGTGTCCGTGCCTCTAGGAATTCTCGACAGAACTGTTGGTAAATATGAAGAGAAGTGATCTAGAACGCTATTAGATTCAGTGTCAAAACTTGACACTGTAGGCAACCCTTATTTTCTATTTCTGCCAGTAGATCTGATATGGTCTTAGATCACTTCTCTTCAAATTTGTTACAGCTTGCAAGAACACCAAGACCAGTAAGCATGGATTTGAATACGATATTTTACCTGCCATGGGTATGCCAATGGCTGTGCAGGGCGTTCATCGGGTCTAAAATAGTTTAGGTGAAGATTACCATTCAATAACACCAGCGCTCATCGAACTGCCGAAGCGTATGGAGACAGAAAATACTCCCTTATGCGTGAAGCGCCATCCCTAGCCAGCATGCCCTCAAGGTCTCCCAGAATTCTGGCTAGCCAAATCTCCAGGCTACGCTGGATTTCTTTGAAGTTGTTCCTAACTGAACTTAGTGCTCTTCTGGTGCACATTTTAGCTTCTGCTGTTAGCTCATCACCAAAGCTGCTTTTAGCGGTCTCTGCTTGCAGCGCGCTGAGCTTCTGCCTTGTTTCAGTAGCTCGGTGCTGAAGGTGGAATGCTTCCAGCAAGAATTCTGTTTGCCGTTGTGTTCTGAACTCCGAGCTGAGTGTTGAATCGCAAGGGTCACTTGTTTGCTACAAACATATAGATTAGTTTTCTTCTGATGTGATAGTTAAATCCTAGGACACTATATGTGGAAAGACAGCTCCTGGTCTCGTACTATTATGAACCGATAGGAAACTTCTTATAACAGAACCGCTAATTTACGACAGCAAAAAATTCGAGAAATAAAAATATACTTGCAGTAGGAACCATCAGTGACCAAGAAAAATATGAATACTCAGCGAAACATTTGAAAAAAAAAACCCTCGACCGGTGGGGGTAAGACCGCCCCCACAGCTTTCTTTTGATAGAGAAGCTCAACCTTCTCCGGTCGAGAAAAACCCCGAACCCTTGCATCGCCCTATAAGGCCGCACATATACTTGGGTCGAACACCGTTGACCGTGCTGGTGACTACTGCAACTACCCCCAGGTAGGAGAGCCCAAACCAGCCCACGGCCCGGATTCATGACATCCAAGTCGGTGTCGGCGCCACTATATTTTAGGCTGCCAACGAGGGGATTTTTTTTATTCCACAAATTGGTGCACACCAGGATGAACCCTGGTGGGTGGCCTCACCACTTGAGGCGCTAACCAACTGAGCTGAAGTCAGTTTGCAATACTCAGTGAAACATAAATTTCTACTAAAGAAGAAGCTGCCAAATTCTATATATATAAAAAAAATCAACAAACCTAGGAGAAACTATGGCTTTCAATTAAGAAGAAATAGGCACCCAAATCTGTGTCAAAGAGGACTTGAACCTGGGTGGTCACGGTGTACACCCACCACCCTTAAACTACCATTTTCTTCGATATGGACAAATTAATTTACTATTTTTTTCTAGAAAATAGAAATGTGCTTGGCAGAAGAGATTTTCCATTTTAAATGCAAGGACCATAGGTCATGCAAAGACAGCTCCTAGCACTATGAACAAAAAGAACACAATAACAGACTAATCTGACACAAGCAGGAAACTCTCTGCCTTTGGACTATATATTCCCAATTATTCCAATCATGTATGGACCAATAATTAACGCAAACAACAATATGGATCTCATATGAACATCTTTTGTTGTATCCTGGAGAACGAATTATGATTATTCAACAGAGCTAAGTAGGGAAATGCCATTTCAGGAGCAGGTGTACCATTCGTTTGCAAAGATCATCAATTTTCCCAGCAAGAGTTTGGTATCTTTTCACTTGTTTTCTCATCACCAATGGAATCCTGGATAAATCTCCATTTACAACCTTTTCCAGGTTAATTAATTCCTGCTCAAGCAACCTAAGCTTCGCAGGAACTCCTGATGATTCTACATCAACCTTCCAGGGTGATTCTCTCCTGTTAAATAACAACGGCTTAGAGAACTCAAATGATAAAATGCATTTATTTCATTGTTATAAGCATAAGCCATGTGCATCAGTTATTTACCTTGGTACAGAATGTTTCGTGTTGTATGTTGACTCAGCCGCATCATAGTTCAGGTCCTACAAGATGCAAGTTCAAGATGAGTCAAAGCACATAACAATGAACCAAAAATGGTCCTGAATAACCATTCAGTTTTTTGAAATTTACTGAACCGCAGATTTTGACCTTACATTTTTCCCATTGTTTCCGCAACGGTTGGTTTTAGGTATCATTCATCAATAACATGAAAAATTTTACACACCTACACATCAGAGTGCTTGAGCAAAGAGAACTGCATTGACATAACCGAGCAAGAAACAAACATCACAGTATGCAGTACCAAGAGTCCAATACTGTTACGCATGTAGAGCTTTTCAAATTACAGGATAACACACCGCATTGTAATAGGCTTAATACAGGTTGACAGTGATTGGAGGACCATGAATTATCAGATAATCATGCTCATGATAAAGCTATTCAGAACAGTCATTTGATCTGACAGCATCATCAACTTGTAATAGCATGAGTTATCTTTTTATTTGAGCTGAGAAACTTGGTCCAATGGTTGGCTATCTGGTACTGCCTAATTGAGAAATATGGTTGAGGGAAAAAGAAAAACCAAGATGTGTAAAAGATTGTACTGCAAAGTTCAATATAAGACAACAAAACATCAACCCAGAGACATCATTAAGAACCTCGGAAAACAGTTGAATTCATAGTACCAACATCTTGGTCCAGTTCTTATGAGATATACATGAAAAAGGGGTTTGTTAAAAGCAGAATCCTCAATTCTTTTGAAGTTCATTTTGAGCCTTTCAGCCTGGAGGTACATTCACAAGAACTAAGGTGCCGTTTGGCAATTGGGAAATGGAGAGTGGGTTAGGAATAAGGAAATTGAGTAGGAAATCTATACCCTTCAGTTATCAACAACAACAAGAAGCCTTTTTATCCCAAGCTAGTTGGAAACCTATACCCTTCATTTATCCATCATATTAAATCTCAACCATTCATTCCCTCAAGGATCATTTCCCAATCCCTATCCCACCTCTCATTTCCAATTTGCCAAACGCCACATGAACTAAGATACCACTGGGATAAAAATTCATGTGAAGCTAAGATACCGAATGAATTCACATGAACTAAGCAGTCACAGAACAATATTGAGCACACAAAGCAATGAAGGTGACCTAGGAAGTGACACTTTCAAGTAGCAAAGGATGGAGGGAGTATTTGACAAAAAAGAGGCTGTATCCAGAGTCCAGACAAATATACGACTATAAAGTAGCCTAACCAGATTACATTGAGAGGGATCCCTCCCTTTTTTGCAGGAGTTTATTCCAGCCACACATTATGTAAAGTAGCCTAACCAGATAGTTAGTCCTAACGCACTAGAATTAGGTAATAACAGTTTGTGTTGTGGTTCACCCAAGATTTTTTTTTCTTATTAAAAGGACAAGATAATAAACGTTTTGACAAGAGGAAGACAGAAACAAAACACAAAAAAAATTATATACAGTATTACTACTCCAGTTTGTGGTGACTTCAGTATACATCACTACCAGCAAAAAAGACTTCAGTAAATCACTCATCTTCTAGGGCCATGCTTGCATGAGCAGAGCAACAGGAAGCCTGTGATTCTTGGTCTTCAAATGGACCATACAAAAAATCAGGTAGTTTTCTTGCTGGCAGGGTTACCCCACGGATATTCGTACAGTATCATTTCTGTATCGTCGAAGAGGCTATCAAAGTGGTTGTTTGCCCGTTCTATTCTGCAACCGGAAATATGTGTCCGCAGAGCCACTGCAGGATGCTGTATTTTACATCGAGTGAGCTAATTCTATGGAGGGATGCTTCATCTAGCATCAGGCAAAGCTAATTTGATGATGGGGAGAAAACGAACATTGCACAAATCCCCATTGATACTGGCCACTGTTCATGACACAAGTAAATGAAATAAACCCACGACTATCTGACTACTATCGCTAGATCATCATGCGATCTATAAGTGGAACTATTTCCATTTATGCGGTCGTACTCCAAATTTTCACTGGTAGTAGAGCCATTGTACTTAATTTGTCCCAAAGGTTGCACGAGTATTCATTTACAAACATCAATCAAGCAATAAAGCAAACAATTTATCTGCGTCTTGAGGCTGGACGTTAGCAAGTACTAGCAACACACGAGGTGAAGGAGGGGGAGAAAAGGCAGCTTTTTGTGGTCTCACCTGCCACCCTTTTGACCGCTCCATCCAAGGCGTCATTCCCGATGCAGCCGCCGCCGCAGTGTAGAACTCGTCGCCGAAGCCGTCATGCTTGTGCCGCTGCTGCGCGTAGCGAGCCGCGGCCGCAGCCAGGGCCGCAGCGTCGGTCGTCTCAGCACTGCACGGCTCGGCCGGATCCACCGGCGCGGGCATTGCGTCCTCCTCCTCCTCCGGCGCGTCGGGGACTTGTTCCACCTTGGTGCCGCGGAGGTCGGCGTCCTCGCCGGAGCGCGTCGCCGCGAGGAGCGCGGTGAGCAGCTCGTCCCGCTCGGCGGCCTCGCGCTCGAGCCGCTCGACGCGGGCCCGGAGCGCGGCGGCCTCTGCCTCCGCCTCGGCGAGACGTGAGCGGAGGGAGGCGGCCTCGTCCCCGGCAGCCGCGGCGCGCGCGAGGAGGCGGCGCTCTGCCTCCATCCAGGCGGCTCGGTGACCCGCGAAGATCTCGGCGGCGCGGGCGTTGGCTCGAGCGTCCTCGCAGCGGCGCGCGCGCAGCTGGCGGAGGTTGTCCTCGGCGGCGAGCAGGCGCGACGCCAGGAGGCGGCCACGCGACTGCAGAGACGCGACGTGGCGCGCGGCGGAGGCGCCGCCCGGGAGGGTGGCGAGGAAGAGCGCGAAGCTAACGCCGAGGTAGGTGGAGAGCGCCTCGGCGCCCGCAGCCTCGTGCGGCGGCGAGGGCTTGGACGGCGGCATGGCGGCCGCCATTGACTGTAGTGAAGAGTGATGTGGGTGGGGATCTCGGGCCATGTGCACGGAGGAAGGATTTTAAATGGGGAAGGAGACGAGAATAAAATTACGGTGATGCCCTTGGCGCGATTGAGTGTGAGCGTGGCGTGGGGCACTGGGGCTGGCTGCCTTCTCGTGACGATGACGAATTGACGATGTTGATAAATTTTGGCTTCAGTTGTCGGCTCCGGCTAATCCGTTCAAGCGATAAATTTTGTCAAACTGTTGAGCTTTTTTAAAACTGATGTTGATAAATTTTGAAAAGAGCGGCATTGGATCAAATTTCTGATAGGTCATGACATCGAACCGTACAACCGCTAATTTAGTGGTCTAATTTGATGATTTTATTCCTGATTTGCCAATTTTAACGGTGCAGTTTGGTAGGGCACGACTTGAATTCCAAGGGCGTGACTACGGCCCATTTTTGCGTACGAGGTGATATCTCTGTTTCGGTAGATCTCGAACATATACATGGTACTATCTGTACATGCAGACAGCGACGAGGCAATCATCACTGACGGTAACATCGAGTGGCCTGCCATAAGCATGTCACTGAAAAAGTACACTTAAAAAAACTAGCACTCCTTGCACCAACACAAAATTACAATCTTTTAACTTAGCATGTGTTGCTTGCACCAGTCTTTAACTTATCATGTCTGTCAGCCACTCATTTCATCAAAATAGATATACATGTGAGTGACTGACGAATAGGTTCAAGGACTTTTTGAAATTATAAGTCGTAGTTTTTCTGTTATTTCAGGTGTAAATAGATATGATTTCCTATAATTTACTCACATGTTCGATTTTTCGCAAAACGAAAAAGAATTATACCTGTAAAGTAATGTGTGTTTATTTTTCGAAAAAAAAAAATGTTGAAAGTTCGTCCCAGCAGACGCGACCACAATTACTGGAAGCGCATTGATGACATCCTGTACCTTGCAATTAACTACACTGTCTCTGCTGTTCACGTCGAAACAGTGAGCACGGGGGCGTAAAAAGAACACGGCAGCAGAGATGGACAGATGAAGCGGTGCTCCACTCCTAGCAGAGAGTGAACGGAAGCAGATTCAGAAGGTCGGAGTACTTTACCTATGGATTCATCAGCCAATGTTCGTTCAACATGGTACAAAACCGATCAGTAGGAGTACATGATTTTCCCACTCAACCAACTCTTATTTCCCAGTATGCCCAGAGATTAAAATGCCAGCACACCAGCAAATGACGATCAGCTCAAATTCAGAAAGGCGAAAATCCTTTCAGATGGTGTAACATTGGAACTTCAGATCATTCATTTCAGATAGTTTGAGTTCACGTTTAGAATAGTACTCGTGCTTTTTTTTTATGACATGCTTAACATGTTGTCCTAATATTGTCAGTTACCAAACAGAAGGGGGTAGCATGAACTGAAATTTTATTGACCATCCATTGGCTACAAAAGAATGAAAGAGGCAAAACATAAACAGGCAAAGACAGGTAGAGTGATAGATATTATGAACTGTTTACCTGAGAGCTATTGCAACCAGTAACTAATCATCGGTGGTAAACAAAAGGGTAAGACTTGCTGGAATCAAAGAGGTAACATAAAACTTTCTTTGATAGCATCATGCATGACTGGAGCAGGACCTCAGAATCATTAGATGTACAGAAACAGAAGTTACAACAGTTCCATAAAACGGGAAGATTTAGAACCATTTCACTGTCAAAACTGGATTTCTCATACTACATCAAGGAAGAGCTAAAGGGCTTCTCTGAGCTGAAAGGTCTTCAAAATAGCCCTAGCTTTATCATACTCATCCAGTGCTACAAATATAGCCTTCAGACGGCGAGCCAGACTATGTGTCTCCTCCTTACTTACGCCTGATGTGTGTCTCTTTTCCAACTTGTTTCCTAACTCAACCACCAGATCTACAAATGGCTGCAGCTTTTGGCTATAAGTAGATGAAATTCCTGAAAGTGATGCAGCTATTCGCTCAGCCCTAGTAATTGAGTCATGAACATCCAGAATAATACTCTTCATATGAGGAAGAAGCTTCCCTCTCAGCAGTTCTTCTAAAGCAAGCTTCTCGATAACAGATTTAGCAAGGACGTCTTTCCACAGACACACATTCCTGAGCAGACGTGTTGCAACTCCAAATCTATATGCCGCATACTGAGGGGCACCTGGAACAGTCCTAGTCACCATTGATCCCCAGGCTGGCACTGAAATATCAGCAATGGCATCGGCTAGACGACTCTTCAAAGAAGCCAATAGTTGGTGCAAACCCTCATTAGAGGTTGGTAAATAAGTGATAACCATTTTAACAGCATTTACAGCATTTTTGGTACTTTGAGTACTCATTACGTCCCAACAGTGCTTAATTCGGTGGTGCAAAATAGGAAGAGCCACCTTTTCTACCAAGGCTGGAAGAAGGTCCACATCTGGATCCGCATCTGTCTCACTCCCATCCTTTTGCACACCGTAATCAAAAAGAACCTCGTGCCAATCCATGTCAAAGAAATCAGTTGTTTCATGGAGGGGATCCCACTTCAGAAGCTCAAGTCTAACATAAGGGGTAAACACAGCAGGTGCACTTAGAGCTACATGAGCATCTCGGTATGCAGAGGGGTACTGAATCTTCCAGCCTTCAAACTTGTCTTTGACAATTCTGAGGCTCGAGTATTCCTCTGCAGCATCACTGAAAACAAGGTCCGCGGTCTTGAGCAACTCATCCCGGCTGGAGACATAAGCAGTATTCTCACTGTCACTTTCATCAGTGCTAAGCTCTCCTTCAATCTGCTCAGTGTTACTATTCTTCCCTGCAGATGCCAATCTTTTGGATTCTGACCGGGCTTTCCTTCGACTCCTGTGCTCTTCCCTGCGTTTACGATCCATACGCTTCTGGAGGTTGATGTCTCTGCCGAATTCATCCAGCTCAGGTGGGAGATTTGAATTTTCCCTAGCAGCAGCTGCCGCTGCCTGTGCAGCATTTGATGCAGCAGACAGGTAAGCTGAGCTCGATCCTTTGCTAAGAATAGATACTGCTGCATTTACAGCAGCTTCGATCATTCCTGACTCGTCAGCCAGGTCAGCTGCACGCCTCTCGAAAATAGCCAAAGCTCTATTTTCATGTAGTTTTTGCATGTGCTCCTCCAACTCCTCTATATAAAACGCCTTATCATTCAAGAAATCACACATCACAGAAATATAGTTGCGGAGTTCCTGCATATAGACGAACTTCTTTTCTGCATTCTGCAACCCGGTCTCCAGGTTAGATATCTCTGAAAGAGCTTCGCTAAGATGTGTGTCGGTTTTGGCTAAAGCACCCACTGTTACCTTGTGAGTGTCCTTAAGTCTTCTGATATTCTCTTGCAGGGCTTTGTTTGCAACATCAGCTTGTTGAGCAATGGACAAGAACTCTGCGCTCCCAGATGCAAAAACAGATGCCCCAGTCACAATACCGCTGAGGGAAGGCTGGTAATGGGGTCCTGCAGTGTATCCAGATGGCTGCACCTGAGCTTGTGCAGAAGCCGGTGCGCCATTTGCTGATCTCTGAGAGGAACCATCGTCCACTCTTCTACCAAGTCCCTTCCTGAACTGCTCCTCCTCCCATTTCCTCTCTTCCTCATCTTCATCATCGTCCTTATCATCCTCAACCTCCCTGATACCATCATTAAAAGCCCCGAAACTGGTAGCAGGACCCCTGTTATTGATCCCGCCAAATACACCTTTTGTGCCCCTCAGCGTATCACTTGACTTATCAGTGAACATTGCAATCCGACCGCTCAACTCATTGTCCTCCTCATCACTGGACCCACCAACAGCATCCCGGCTGCTGAGCACACCACCCCCATCAAGGGAGATGTAATCCGGCGCGGCGTGCCTCGGCTGCTGCAGCTGCTGCCGCTTTGCCCGGATGGCTTCAATTGTTGCACGGTCTGGTATAACTGGCCCTTTCTCCTCGTCATCTTCTTCCTCCTCTTCCTCAGATTCATCTCCCGCCACCTTCTGCAATGATTTCCTTGGCCCAATGCTTGCCTCTGACATGGGTTTCACCAGACCTTTAAGAATAACCACTGGTTCTGTAGCAGCTGCGGTAGTTGTAGCAGGAGTTGCACTGGCAGGGGCTCCAGCCAACTTCTGAGACCGAGGATCAGTGGTCGGAGTCCGCCCTGGGGCACGCAAGAGACTCCCAGGGAGCGGTCGGGCGTTCTTCTGGAGCTCCCGAAGGCGCTCTGGGGTGTACTCGCCCGCATGTGACTGGAAGTTGGACGGCTTCGGAGCCGAGACAGCCGCGACGGAGGCCGGAGAGCTCTTTATCCGTTCCTTCGCGGGTGTGAGGCGATGGAGCGACGCCGCGGCAGGCGAGACCGTGCGGGCCGGCCGCACTGAAGCCGTAGGGCGTCGGCGATTCGCGAAGGGACCCTCCTCGGCGTCATCCTCGTCCTCGTCGTCGGCGAAGCTGAGGCGGCTCGCTGCCTGGCGTCTCGGCGGCGACTTGGACTTGGGCACGGTTACGGTTTGGGTCTTCGAGGCGGTGGCGGGCGGGCGGCTGGCCCCATCGCCGTTTGGGTCGTCGTCGTCGTCAGCGCGGCGGCGGAAGTTTCTGCGGCTGCTACTCATACCGGCCGCTCGGCTCGCCGGAACGGCGCCCCCGGAGAAAACCTGAGAAGTTTAGGGGCAAGGTTAAGAGGTACGGATAGAGAAACCGTATATGCTAGGGGTGAGAAAGAGAGGATACGCGGATCGTACCTGCAGCGGCGGCGGCGTCTAGGGTTCCGGCGACCCGGCGAGGGAGATGGCGGGTTCGGTAGATCCGTGTGCGAGTCTGAGCGATAGGTCGGGCTCAGACCGCTTTGCTATCGACACGAACCGACTCAAATTGTTGGGATCGATTTTGAAGCCCATTCGGCCCATTGGAGTAAGGCCCAGTTTAAGTACAGGCAGCCCGCTTGGCTCATCGAGTCATCGTCTTCATTGCACCATCACCAGCTGCTTTCCATCCCTACGCCGCGCGAAAACCCTAGCAAATCCCCCTCCCGGATCGGAGACCATGGCGACGTCAAGGCTCCGATCCGCGGCCCCTCTCCGCGGGATCCTCGTCCGCCACTTCTCCGTGGCACCCGCCTCGCCTCCGCGCGCCTTCTCCCGAGTTACAGGTTCCTCTCCGCCTCTCCATCACTCTCATCTCCCTGTGGTTGCCTGGTGTGTTAATTTTCGATCCAAAAATGGTGACGTCTGAGCTATGAGCGCGATGAAATATGATTAGAATAGTGAAACATATGCCTTTTAGTTTCATTTCTTCCGATAATTATGTACTTTTACTGCTGTTGATCTTCGTACAGATTGGATGCGAAGTCTGAGTCGTGATTAACTGACAATTGTTAGGATACATAGTGAAACATCGCACGGTTACTCGCCACTCCTTTGGGGAAAATCTCAATTGGTGAAATTGATTAAAAACCATCGAACAGATCACCACTTTTATACCACCAAAAGATCTTTCTGTGGTATATAATCGATTTTCCCATTCCTTTTTTGCAAGGTTCAGTTGTGTTACCTCACATCCCTGCTCCTAGTTTGAAATCTTTGGAATTATCTCCTAATGTCTGTTGACTGTGCTGTGAGATCAGCTTGCTCCATGTGATTGCATTTGTAGCTTTACTAATATAGGCAATTCGATACGCAAGTCACAGTTTCCATTATATAGTGTGCTAAGTCTCCACTTTTCTGATTGGAGACATAGTGAGTAGCTTTACTGATCATCTGACTGAATGCTATAAACCATAAAAAAAGATCACTTCCACCACCATAGGATTACTATATGACCTAAATTTTCCTTTCCATCTTGCAAAGTTCAGTTATGTTTATTCTAGACTCCACACAATCTTTGGATTTATCTATCAATGTTGGTTGGCTGTGCTATGAGGTTCACTTGCTCTATGTGATTGCATTTTGTAGCTCTGTTAATAGGCAGTTCAATATGCAAGCTGCAGTTTCCCATTATATACTGTGTTAAGTCTCTGCTTTTCTGATATTATTTTCGAGATATAATTTGTAGCTTCACTGACCATCTGACTGAATTTCTCAATATGATTTTGCACGTTGTAGGCATCGCTATACACTATACTGAAATGTGCCCGTCCTCCTTTTTCTGCAGATGTCCAGGTTCCTCAATGTATTATATGGAGGCATTTTTCTACTTGCAAGCCTAATTATCCTGCAAAGCAAGACAACTTTGGTCTCGTTGCATGCTTGTATGGTCAGACAAGATGGGCTTCACAAGCTGCTGCTGTGAAACAAACTGAAGCCAGTGGCACAAAGATAAGCATTGGGCCCAAACCAAAGCAGATCAAGGAGGATGACAAAGACGATAGCCTAGTTTATGAAGGACCAATATCATCAACCATAAAGAAAGTGAAGCTTCTCTCCCTGTCTACCTGCTGTCTTTCCGTGTCGCTAGGGCCAGTGATAACATTCATGACCTCCCCTGATATGAATGTGATCCTCAAGGGGGCAGTTGCATCTACTGTCATTTTCCTCAGTGCCACTACTACTGCTGCCTTGCACTGGTTCGTAAGCCCATACATTCACAAGCTCAGGTGGCGGCCAGGTTCAGATAGCTTTGAGGCTGAGATGATGTCATGGCTAGCTACTCCCCTCAAAAAGACAGTCAAGTTTGCAGATATTAGGCCTCCAGAAACGAACAGACCATTCGTCACTTTTAAGGCTGATGGGAACTTCTACTTTGTTGATGCTGAGCACTTCTCAAACAAGGCTTTGTTGGCGAGGCTTACACCCCAGAAGCAGCATCATGAGTCTGCATTCAAGAACTTGTGATTGAAGGTTCCATGAGGCTATGAATGAACCTGTGTTCTTGAGATTTTGTTCCACGCTGGAACGTTTTTATGTTACTCCCTGCTAATACTTCTGAGAAGAATGTGTTACATGTTGACTTCTGTTGTTTACATTCCATCTGGATATTTGCAAACTGCTGTTGCAAATCAATTTCAGCCTAGGGATACCATCAAATGTGCTGATCCAGTACTTTGAATAAGGGAGTATCTGCTTGGGATGCCAAGCCTACCCGTTGATCAAAAGCTGCATTAATATGCCAGTGTGTATCCCTTAGTTCGAAATTTGATTGCTCGTGTGGGGCTGAACTCCAGTTTACGACACGTACGGTTCATTATGATAAATAATTATTTTGGATCATCTTACATTCTCGCTGGATGAAAATTTATGTGCCCATGTTTCGTGGAGCATATTTCTTGAAATTTCATGGAAGCAGAACCTTTCGTGCGACCTGGACGATAGATCAAAGCCAGAGCTCCAATGCTGTCATGTCAGGCTTAGCCTGTTCTAAGTGGCCTTCTCAGAGGTACAGTCATTTGTTTGCCAACGCTTTGTCCAGAGCAATATGCATTTCATTGCGAACGCTTTGTCAAGAGAAGCATTACATGCAGAAATTTCAACGTCAAGTGAGATGATCGAGGGTGCGCATTGCCATTGCCTTTGGTGCACTAGTCGTCCAGTGGCCTCCAGCTACTTGCTTAGTGCACAGCATCTTTTCTCAAATCCACTCGTTGTCCACTTCTTTTCTTCTGCATATTTGCTTGTGTCAGACTGAAACACAAGCTGTTGTTTCAATCAATGTCTATATCATTGGTTTGTTTCATTTAATTTTGTGGGGTTATGTATCAACTAGAGAGAAAAAAAAATTAAATGTACTAACTATAGAAAAAGATTGTAAGTTGATAGTTGTTTAATCTAGACATAAGGGATGTGAACGTTGATTGAAAACGCCTCCTATTTTTCTGCCTCATATCTCAACATAAAGCAGATATCCTCAAAGTGCAATCGAATTGCTTTGTTGATAAAATCACTTGTATAAACAACAAAAAAGAACTGATGTTAAAAATCAATTATGGATGATGGATCAAACAGAATACTCCATGATGGACAGAAACGGAAAGTCTATCTTAAAAAAATCACGTAACCTTGAAACATCTTCATATCAATATATGAAATATTGGAGGTTCAACAGTAATTCCTACTTGCAAATCAACATAACTTCATTCATCTACGCCAAAGATAGTATATCCGTTGCATTTTGTGGCCACTCACAATTGCACTTCCTAGGGTGCTCACAACAAGAAAAACCAATACCATGTGGACAGCAGCAAAATTCCACACTAGGCACCTATGCCCACAATGACTACTATTCTGATACCAAGGCCTGCAGCTTCTTCCGGAACTTCGGAATAGCTTCAGCTTTAATGGCCATCACCAAGCCCATATCTTTGTAATTCTTCATCTGCATGTGCAGCCAGGAAACTCTGATCAGGATCAAACTACCAGTTACAATAAACTGTTATGAACATAAGTTTTTCAAAAAAAAAAAAAAATGCAAGTACAGACCCTGGAAACGGCAGATTACAAATCGTCGGCCTCATAATCAATACAATGAAACAAAAGTGCCTACTTGACTTGAATTCTTATGCGATATAAAGGGTAACATATGTAACACATGAATAATAGGACCACATTTCAAGATATCATAATGCATCAGGCAGATAAAAGAAGCTAACCTCCTGCTGAGTTGACTGTTCAGTACGTATTGGAAAAGTGAATGACCATGAGCTCAGCTGCGAAGAAAGATTTGTTAGCAACAATGATAGGAATATAAACAAACATCTGAATAGCATGCTTCAATACCTCACGAAAAATTTCATCCTCTAATTTTGGATAGATAACAGGTTCATCTTCATCTTTGCTGTTTCTCGATTTGTGCTTTGCAGGAGTTTTCCTCTGCGCACAGCAACAAAGGAAAACATGTTATGACTAAATAATGCATAAAATCTGCAAGACATGTTCTTATATAGGGTGACATTAATCTTGGATCTTAATTATGGCACTAATCAACAAACGTACCACTTCAAGTTATGCAAGATCAATGGATGGCGGTCTAGCAAGAAATATGAAGGGAAGCAACTTATAACTCTCACCTCCATGATCCTGACGACTAGCAGGTACTGCTTGAATCGGAATGAGTCCCGGAGTTCTTGTGTTGGCTTCAACAGTGCAGAAAGAGTTGCATGTTCATTATCCGAGTAAAATGGACAGAAAAGAAGTTGTTCAAGAACAGAAAACCCACCTCATCTTCAGTTGCCCAGGAGACCTCGTCAAAGAGTGAGTCATAGAGCTTAGGCACTAGTTCATACGGGAAATTCACAAAGCGGCGACACACCAGCAGGCCAACGCTAGAGGCATTCTCTTCCAGCAGAGGCTTGAGCTTCTTCTTGGTATCCTTGTCAGAGCAAACAGAAAGCAGATACTCCTTAAGATCCTTGATGCAGCGTTGCTCCTGCAGATCATCAGCAGCAAGGAGTCGAGTTCAACTTCAATCAGATCTTATATTTATTGACAAGAGTAGATGGCGCATACAGCGTATCGTCCCAAGTTAAGCACGCTAACGAGACCAAACAGATCTTCATCGTCATTGCTGCTAGTATTGGCCTTGTCATTGCCATTTCCTTCCCCTTCCTCCTCCTCGTCCTCGGCCAACTTGACGACAGTGCCCACGGTGGTCTGCGCAAGGATGAGGTCGACGAAGCCCGTGAGGTCCCAGGGCTTGGAGTCGAGGTACGTCTTGAGCAGCAGCCTGACGCCATGGAAGTCGCTTGGCTTGGGGTCGAAGAAGGCGAAGTCCGCTTGCACCGTCTCGAGCTAAAAGGAGGCACGGTCCAAATCCGAAGAGCAAAACAAATGTCATAAGCGAAAAAATCACTAGCAGGAGGAGGCCAACCGCCAACAACCAGGTAGGGTGCTCACCTCCTTCGAAGTCTGGTCCTCCTCCTCGCCGTCACTGTCGCTATTGCTGAAGCTCTCTTCCTCGCTTTCGCTGCTGCTGTGGCTGCCGCTGGAGACCTCAGCCCGCTTAGCGCGCTTGGACGGCGGCCGCGTCATGTCGTCTGGTGAGGGCAAGAGGCGTTAGGCGGCGCGATTCGGCAGGGCTGCTACCACCGGTGTCGGGAGGGGCAGAATCGTACCTGGAGGGGTTTCGGGGGCGGCGGAAGCGTCGGGGAGGGGTCGCTGTTTCGAAGAGCCGGGGGCGGAGGAGGCGGCGATGGCGGAGAAGAGGAGGGAGCGAGCGAAGCGGGAGAAACCGAGGAACGGAGCTGGGCGCTTTCGGCCGCCGGGCATTCCTCTCTCTCTCTCGCTCGGGGCACGGCGGCGGCGGCGGAGGGGGAAGAAGTTAGGAAGGCCGCGGCGGCGCTCGTGGGTCGTCCAAATCGGTCCATGTGTTTGGGCTTCAGTGGGTTTAGGCCGGAAGTCTATGGACTGATGGGCTGCAGGACACACTGAGAAGCATCAAAAGATTCCCAAGTGGCAATACCGCGCTCGTGTCAGAAAATGACAAAAAAAACATAAAAGGTGCCAAAATGCATGCTCTTACTTTTTTTTTCCGAATAAAATGCATGCTCCTACGGCACACGGTTATTCGTTGGGTTTTGCAGAGTTTCAGCACAGAAATGAGTTTTCGTTTTTGAAGCAAGAAATACAGCGAGGCACTTTGCTCGCTCAGCTGGAACTGGGAATAAACACACAAGTTGCTCGACCTACTCCGGTGGAACCGTGGAAGTAAGTTGGTTTTCCACGACGACCACAAACAAAAAGGCAAGGCCAGCCACACCGATGCCGCGAGCTGAAAGGGATGGTGGCTGGCAGGCTATTGGCGATCCGGGCCCACCTTCCAGGCCCAGCTCGCTCTATAAATCCAGCTCCACTGCAGCCCGTTACCGCCGCAGCTGTGCCCGTTTCACACACCAGCCAAACACAAAACCAGACCAATCAAAAACCGGCTCGGCTCGATCCTTCCTGATCGGTCGCCCATGGGCACGGCCAGCGACGCTCCGGCTGCAGCGGCGGCGGGCGAAGAGCAGCAGCAGCCGCAGCCGGCGAAGCAGCGGACGCTGGTGTTCACGTACGGCACGCTGAAGCGCGGCTTCTCCAACCACCCGCTGCTGCAGGAGCTGGCCCGGGCCGGGGACGCGACCTTCGTGGGCGCGGCCACCACGGCGCCGCGCCTGCCGCTGGTGTGCGGGCCGTACCGCGTGCCCTTCCTCCTCAACCTGCCCGGCTCCGGCCACCGCGTCGCCGGGGAGCTCTACGCCGTCACGCCGCGCGGCCTGGCGCGGCTGGACGAGCTGGAAGGGATCTCCCGCGCGCACTACGAGCGCCTCCCCATCTCCGTGCTCCTCGCCGAGGGCGCCCAGGTGGACGCCGTCGCCTACTACGCGCACCGGGGCTACGCCGACGAGCTGTGGCGCCGCAGCGGGGAGAAGGGGTACCCGGAGTACTCGCACGCGGTGGCCGACGGATACGTCCGGCGCAAGGATCGGCCGCAGGACGTCACGTTCCTGGAGCAGATCCGCATCTTCGTCTCCTCCCAATCCTAGTCACAAGTCGTGGACCAGATAATCATCGTCATCCGTATCTTTCTCGCAATTCATCATCTGCGTGGCACCATGTGCACATGTGAATGATCCGTGTGTTAGCAGGCAACGAGACAACAAGGCTGCTTTGTTGGGGCTCGCCGCCCGCTTGGCGTTTCCTCTCATCTTTTGCACTCCGTACTCCCTACTATTGTGTATCAGACAGATGATTGCCGTGATCTGTACGGGAACTGGTTCGTGTGATACTACACTGTATGATCTTCCTTCCTGATACGATAACATGTGGTCACGCTTATCTCCACTGACATCAAGATCTTACCGTGTTAATAATTGCTCCTTTTCACATGATTTGCGTCCTAATAACCTCGCAGATGGATCACTCATTTCGTGCTCGCCATTATCATCGGGCTTGCAAAGACTCTCATCAGAGTGCTAGCTGACGATGCCATATTTTCGTTCTAGTTGCTGCCTGCTGTCTCAGAATTGCATTGGATGTTTCAGAACGTCCACAAGGACTAGCTGACTTGGACAAGGATGCAATTGCAATGAAATTAGTACTAACCAACGAATCCGCCAAAGCTTTGACAGCATAGAAATTAAGGTAGGACGACCGCTGCGTCGAATCACAATTGCCATGGCCTAGATGCTTCCGTCACTCAGCATAAACTAACAAGCCACGAACAAGAAAAAGAGGACAGTTTTCAGCTTAAACTAACAAAAGCTGCAAGGAAGAGGGGAATTTGCTTTGTGCAAGATTCATCTTTCAAAAGGTTAGAATCTGCTGCCATCGACCCTTCCATTGTCCAATGGGCAACCCACTAGATTGCAAGTGTCAAACTGAAAATGAAAGTGACAGATTAAACATCACATATGTTTAGTGTATAGAAGATCAAAACAATACTGTTTTCAACGGAAGGCTATCAGAATAATACTGAATCTGAAGGTTCCGAAACAAAAAGATTCGAGTCACACGGCATGGTTTGCGCAACTTGTCTGACCAATTGCCGGAACATTTCGGGCGGCTGAGAAGAAAACAAGCAAGTGCATGCATATGCCAATGGTGCACCAACGCCAGCCGCAAATTTTAGTCAGCGTTGTCATGCTGTTGGCCAGGTCTGTGTGCCTTCACAAGCCGTACTGCATAAACAAACACGGACAAGCGGGCCCAGTCAACAAGCTAACTCCATTCCTGCTCAGATATTAACTTCGTAGTACTAACAATTACTAGGAACTTTGGTTACAGCATCCTCACAGTGAAAACACCAAATTAGGTTTCACACACCGTAGGGCACAGTATGGTAAGACTTCCTCCAAGATGCAAGGTAACTTTAACGTATGAGTATATGCTTCAACATTGTGAAGGAACAAATGAAAATATCTTCATGTGGACACACATGTTTTGAAACAATGGTCATAATACAAGCGCATAATAAGAATCCTCTACTATCCTCTACAGATCTGTGCAAGAAATGCTTTGAATGGTCCGAGATGCACGGCAGACGGAACAGTATAATTGTGCAGGTTGGGGGAAAAAATTTGAGTCTTGGTCCAGCCACCCATTCAAAGCATTCTGTCGAGATCGCTGATGAAATTGGACGCCAAAGATGTCAGCTTCTTTCCAGTCTCTCCGGCGATGTCCTTGAGTGAAGACAGATCCTGGGTAGCCTAGAAAACCACGGCAGGAAATAAGACTGTCACTCTACACAATTTTCGCGCAACTTCTCTGCATAATATTTGAACTGTCTAATCTAATAGGGGCTCAAAACAAATGCATAAAAGATGGCTGCTATAAGTGAAATATCCAAAACATAATACGGTACCAATGATTAACAAAAGCTACCTGGAAGGATATTCTGTTGATAAGATCTGCAGCACTTATATCCAGATCAGAACTGCTTGCTTGACGACCAAAAAGATCAGCACTTGAAATGGATGAAGAACCCTGCACCACAAGAGATGAATTTTAGAATATTGTTTCAAATACCAGGCACGAATAGCTCAGTTTAACCTGGATTAATATAGCACTGTGATGCAAAAGTGAACGCACCGCAAACTTTTGAAGGGATAGTTGAGCCTCTTTCTCTTCTCTGTTTTGAGTACCAAAAAATTGGGATGATGAAATTGCCTTTGCGTTAGAGAATTTCTTCCTTGCTTCATCAGTTTCTTGAATCTACATCAGCCCACAAGGTAACACATCACAAGTTAGTATGCGTAACAAAACAACTAGAAATTTAAGCACATAACTTACTATTCCAGAAAATGTATGAACCAGTGTTTAAAAAAGCGTCGCCTAGGCGCGCTTAAGCGTCGCCTAGGCGCTGCGCGGCAGCTGACCGCGTCGCTTTGGCCTGAGCGGTGGGTAATAAGCGGGCAAGCGCTTAAGCGGCGTGAGGCGGGAGTAAGCGCGCGTAATTGCGCTTTTTTGGCCGGGCCAAGGCGCGATGAGAGGTCGATTCGAGCCGTCTGGAGTCTAAATCGAGGGAGTATGCGATGCGTAGAGTGTTCTAACCTCATTTTGCCTTTCCCGCTGACCCAAATCGATCGCCGCGAGGCCTCTCCGCCCGCCCACCGCCGGCGAATGGTCCTCTCCTGCCGCCCAAAACAGGTCACCGCGGTCGAATTCCTCTGGATATTGAGCTCCTCCTTCTCTTACCTTCAGTCCCCAACATCATTCTCCCCGGCCGCCGGCGCCGAGGGAGACGACTGGAGGAGCGGCGCTTGGGTCGATGGGCAACGGCGGCGCTTGTGTCGATTGAGAACTCGAGACCGGATAAGGGCATGCTGGGGCATATGTGGGCTACTGGGCCTGAATGAGACATTGGGCTATGTGGTCGCATCAGACATTGGCTCATTTATCACTTCCCTGGTCTTTTTTCTTTGATAAATTGTGATGGACGCCGGTCAGGATGCCTAGCCATCGGAAAAATGCGTCGACGCCTAGAAACACCTTGGCGCCGCCTAGGCGGGCTAAACGCTGAGCGGAGCTTGACCGCCTGCTTAATGATTCCGCTTTTTTAAACATTGTGTATGATAAAGAATCAAGCAGGAAGAAAATTGCCCAGCTAGCAACTAAACAAGATAGCTAAACAAACCAGTTTGAGCTAATAAATAGTCATGACACGAGCAAAGAAATATATATTTTTGGATCTCCAACAAATGTCAAGGGATCGTCGAGCAAATGGCAAGGCATTGGTTTTCTTCGAGCAGGACAGGCCCAGTGTGGAGGAAAATACCAGTTTGCATAGATGCCTTTACCCAACATCAACAACAGATACCCGTAATAAATTCATGCAATTCGGCAAATTTAAGTACAAATTTAGTATGACCATGAGGCCAGCTTTTACCTGAGTTTTCGAGGTGCTTGATTTCTTTTGGAATCCATTACCCATCCCATACTCTTGAAAGAAGTCTGATGATTTTGGTGGTGCAACATGGCCAGTGCTAGTCACATTACTTCCTCCAGTTCTTGCATTAGCTGATGGCTCATCATCCAAGTATTCGAAACGTGAGTGCAATGACGGAGTGCTTTTTGGGGCTGAAGCACTCAAGGCTGGAGCGGCAGGTTTTGGCTCTTCAGGTTTCTGGTCATAGAGGCTTTCGTTGGGCTGCAGTACAGATGAAAAGTTATTTCCTGGAATCCCTATCTAATTGACTAGCAACTGAGATGAGAAGACATTTCATCTGCATTATTACCTTGGTGGTAAGCTTTCGGACACCAAGACCTCCAGTCTTGCCTCCAACCTTCTTTGCACCAACAATGGACTTCTTCACAGAACTGACAAAAGTAGGATGTGCAGGGGCTTTTGGAGAACGGGGAGGTGCTTTGGGCGAATTAGGTTCCTGCTTGCCATTAGAATTCTCTGCTGGTGCATCGGAAAGCTTGAATTCAGGGAAGTCGTTGGATGGATTCGGTTGCTCGGCGACGGGTGATGCCGGCAAGGCGTTATCGGTAGGTGAACTCTTGGCGACCTCCTTTGCAAGTATCTGCCTGTACAATTCAGCAGCTCTTGATGTATACTTTGCCTCGACTTTGCTACTGCCGTCATTCCATCCATGCTGTTTGAAGAAAGCATGTGCCCGGCTGTTGCCTCCATAAGCCATCATTTTCAGCTGCTCGGGAGTCCATGAATCTAGGTTTGTTGACCTACAAAAGATACACATGATGTTAGCGTAGGAGCTACCGAATATAACAGAATGGCATTGGCACCATAGAAAATGCATTTTCCAGTCTCGACGGCTAAAACAGAAATGTGGGTCATTAGCAGGAAACCCAAAGGAGCATTTGGGATAATAATCATACAGTGGGCCCTATGGAGATATCGTATAGGAAATGATGTAACTGCTACACTTTTGTCTGATTCCAATCACTTCATTAGATAGTCATAGGTACATGGTGGAGCTTTCGCCTAGATAGAAAGGTTAGCATATGGGCCGGGCGATTGTTCCTCTTACACAGGAATGGCAACGTAGCTCTAAATTAGGCACTGGCCCAAAAGCAGCAGGACGCCTCAATGACTACTATTAGCCACCAACAGAGTATTTGTATCTGATTTAGCTGGCTCTATTAGTTGCGCTATTAGCTGACGCGTAAGCAGCAGCAAGTGGAAGTCTACTGCCATTTGCAAAGCGTGGGCATTCGCAGCGCGATGCAGGAAGGGATCTGGATCGGATGCAAGGAGATCTGGATCCCCATTGGGTGGGTGAGCAGGCACCAGGTAGGTAGGTGGGGTTACCTGACGAAGGTGATGTGTACGCCGAGGCTGCGGTGGACGGCGGAGCAGTCGAGGCAGAGGAAGATGCCGTAGGTGACGGAGGCCCAGGTTGGGTTCTTGGCGCTGCAGTCGAAGCACATCTGCGGGTTGGGGGAGAGTGAGATCTGGGAAGAAGAGAAGAGAAGAGAAGGGAGGCGTGCGGATCTGGAGCACGGGTGGTTACCTTGTTCTCGGGTTTGGCCTTGAGGCGGCGGAAGACGGCGTTCTTGTCGGTGAAGGCATCGAACGCCATGGCTGAACTGCACTGCCCTGCCCGCGCGGTGGAGTGGATCCTCGGATCAGCTTGTTGGGGGCGCCGGGAAAGAGGGAAGGAGATCTGGGTGGGCGGCAACGGCAAGGAGACGACGACGGTAGGAGGAAGGTGGGGAGAGCCGAGCCGAGGAGAGCCAGCCGAGTATATAGGAGCAAAGCAAATGAATCAAAAGAGGTCCGAGTCGTTTGGCCGAGACGAGACGACCGCGCCGCGACGGCCAGAAGAAGCCTTCCTTCCCCACCCAGCCCAGAGAAAGGAGGAGGAGACAGCGGCGCGTCGCTCTGCTGCGGTTGCTCTAGTCTGTCTCGGTCTAGGAAGCTTCCGATTCCCCGGCTCAGCAGCACATGCGCTCCCACCGACGCAGGCTGTGCGGTCATTTCGGCACGTCGGCGAGTTTCAGCCACGGTAATACAGTAACCTCCAAGGCTTCAAAGGTTTGCAGTGGGTGCGTCGTGTCAGGTGACCATACATGCGAAATATGGTGCATCCAGCAGCGTTATTTTGTTGTTGTTGCCCCCACCGGAGTTCCGTCCCGCTTCCAGGTATGGCTGGTTAGGTACCAACACATGATAGCCAGCCTCTCAACAACAACCAGTGTCTTCTTTCCTGGCTGTTAAGCTCTTCAATGATTCCGTAACCACCAACCGACGCCACAACACGACCGTGAAAAATGTGTACCAAATCTACTGTCACAGGGGCCGCGACCCACCAAAAACTTGCTCAATAGTACAGCTAACAAAAATTAGGAGTACGTTAACTTCACATGCGCGTGTACATTGACTCGCAACAGCACAAACCCGATTCATTTCAACCACCTGAACTCCGCTCACACATCCATGGCGACCCAAACGTGGCAAAACAGAAAAAAAAAAATAGAAACATCAAGACTTGAGAGCTAGTTAGATTGTTTTCTGTTACATGTTAATGGAAAGGGGGATGCTCATTTCCACCAAATCATTGAATTCCGTTCCGCCACAACTACGAATGATGGCGCTCATGCCGCTTCAGATGCCTCCTGCAAATGTGTTCCTCATAAAATCTGAGATTCGTGATGACGCAGCAAGACCTCTCTCTACGCAGTTGAAGTAATCATCCTCTGATAAGAAAAAAATGGTACATCAGTAATCGGCATGACAAGTCGTGCATATCCCGTAAAAATGTTCGAAAAGAAAGAGCAACAGTAAACCATACCAGACATCACTCCATGGGTGATCGAAGAAATCAATCCTCGCCCAAAAAGCTCATCTTTCTGTTTCGATTCCTTCGAATCGACAGACTTGCGTGAATTGGGAAACACCAAATGAGCAAAGGATTTCAATTGCTGCAGGTTGTGACAAAAGGATTGTTAGTTAGTTCCTTATGGTACTGAAGATATTCCTCCGAAAGTTTGCTTCCATATAGAGTTAAGTTAGGGGACTGAAAAACTAGGCTGCTCTAACGATTCAGAATGGATCAAACCCACATATGGGGAACCAAGATTGTGGCAAAGCCGTCAGGTCGCTCAGGAACTAGAGAATGAAAATATCGTTTCATTCGCATTCAAGGGAATTTGTATAGCATATTAAGGATATAACATCACTGCCAAACTGCATTCTGAACGGCAATGGGGTCATCTTAAATTTTTGTTTCAACTAGAACACAGTTTGGGGGAAAAAAACAATTTTACCTCCTCTTCTGCCTTGCTCGTGTCTAAAATCACTGCACCGTTCTCCATCACCCCACAGCTGATTGCAACTGCAACAGATACAAACTTGTGTGTCACGTGGTCCAGATGGACAACATACAGAAAAATACTCAACTTACCAGCAAGATGATTCAGCGGGATATTAGCACATACAAGGGCAGCGCATGAAGCATTGATTGCACATGGCAGAAGCTAAACACTGTCAAGGAGACAAGGACTATCCTTCACTGAAATCAGGAAGTTGCAAAGTATTTTGGATTTCTGAATTTTCACAATGCACATGATCTTTGAGACAACAAATGATTTCAACACATGAATATATACAG
Source organism: Eragrostis nindensis (assembly GCA_012490785.1). Lineage (NCBI taxonomy): Eukaryota > Viridiplantae > Streptophyta > Magnoliopsida > Poales > Poaceae > Eragrostis > Eragrostis nindensis. The sequence goes on from JAAXCT010000886.1 coordinate 31,305, forward strand.
AGAAGATTCTGCCGAGTTACTACTAACTCTAAATGTCAAGGTACGAATCACCTAGCGAGTTATTCAGAATCAGACAGAAACTTCAATAGTTAATCCAGACATCCATATAACTTTAAGGAACTAGCGCAACATCTCAAACCTTTAACATGAGTGCAAGCTAAGAAAATGCAACCTACATAAAGTAGATAGACACAATGTTAATGCAGTGTTACGTTGGAAAGATACAGAACCATCATCACCCACGACCTGCAAAAGAACAAGGATAACCAGTTAAGCAACAGATTTAGTGGCATCTAACATGACACATAAAGAAAGGCTTAGCCAACATATGGTAGACTGCTGTGATGCGCTACAAAAGGGGCAGTCACGAAGCATTAAGCAAACTCGTAGCAGAAACAGTTGCAGGCCTCTTTACAGGAAATACATTTCAGACACCATCATAAGCTGAAAAATTTGGGGACTTGGGTGAATATTGCATGCAACTTAACATGCTAGTAAGCATTTGAAGGGCTGCACTCAGTACATATAGATGCATAGTGGGCTGCAGTTGTACATCCACTAAGGCTCAGGGGTTTGAGAGATTCCCCTTCCTATGCATTTCTAGCCTAACTAATTGAATTGGGTAGACAAAAGTTTCCTCACTAAAAAATTTCATCAGCACCTCAGAAATTGGAAAGAATAGAACATACTTCATTACATGCTAACTGCGACAGCGTACAAGCATGATGAAATTGACATAGAGAAATTGTGCATAGAAGGATTGCACGGCAGTATGGCAGTGTTACCTGAAGCACGACGGAGGTAGTGGTGTTTGGATGAACCGTAAGCAAGCAGATGCTCTGCAACGTCTTCTTCAGCGTCATCTCGTACTCCTTTTCTTGCCTCCCTGTAAACAACTCGCCATTTCAGTTGGCAGTTGACAATGTAAGCACTAGGCGTCCTCTTGATCGCCAACACCCACGCAAGCGGGGGGCAGGGCAGCAGCAACAACACAGTAGGTGAAATGAATCAGAACGGAGGTGAAGTGGATACCGATTTGGCCGGTCTTGGGCTTCCATACGACCTCGATGGAGGCCTTCTCGGGGTTCTCCCCCTTCCTGGTCCCCGGCTTGGGCCCGTACACTGCGGCCAGCACGACGGTGTCGCCCTGCGACCACCGCGCCGAGCCGTGGGCGCGGTGGAGCGGGTTGCGGGTGCAGGAGAAGGGCCGGAGCTGGTTCGGGTTCCGCCCGTCCACGCGGCTAGTCTCCTCCATCTTCTCCTCTGCTCCGCTCCGCTCCGGACGGCAATGGCGGCGCTCCAGGGAAGAAAAGCACTAAACCCTAGCCAGCCCCTTCTCCCCTGTCACGGCTCGCTCAACATGGGGGCATGTGTTGACGCGGACGAATCCTGCCCGTCACTGTTCCATCGAACGGGTGAGAATGCCTGTGAGAATGCCTGCGTCTGTTCCAGCCCCACGTCTATTCTGAGACGCCCAGCGAGGCAAAGAAAGGGGACAAGTTTGGTTGCCCTTGACAAGGCCACCGCGCCGCAAACCGCAACCCCCGAGGCCCCGACCAGCCGCCGCCGCCGCAGATGGCGAAGAAGCACAAGGACCCCTCCACCGGCGCCGAGGCCATCCGCACCCTCTTCTCCGTGGACAACCCGTTCCGCCGGAAGCCCTCTGACGAGGAGCCCCCTGCCCCCGCGCCTCCTCCGCCAGCCTCCGCTGCCGCAACGCCCCTCAGCAAGCACCCCAACCCCGATGCTGGAGCCGCGGAGCCTTCCTCGAAGAAGAAGAAGCGCAAGGAGGCTGAGGAGGAGGGCCAGCCGCGGCGCAAGCGCAAGCGGGACGAGGTAGCGGCTGGCCGCGAGCGGCCTGCGCACGGCGCCGCCGCAGAGGAGCAGCCGGCCGTTGGAGCGAAGAGGAAGGCGCCCGACGATGTTGCCGCCTCAGCAGCCGGCGCCGGGGAGGAGGATGACGATGCGTTTGACGACGAGAGCAAGCTGCTCCGGACTGTCTTCGTGGGCAACCTGCCGCTACGGACCAAGCGCAAGGCGCTCACCAAGGAGTTCGCGGCGTTCGGCGAGATCGAGTCCGTTAGGATCCGCTCCGTGCCAATATCCAACGTGAGTGTGCTGTTGCATTCCTTCTTTATTGTTTGACTCGAGGTGGAATGGCATTCACCATTATTTCCCTATGCTTGCTGCAGTCTAAGATTCCGAGGAAAGGAGCCATCATGAAAGGGAAGGTCAATGAATCGGTTGACAAGTGAGTGCTTCCTTACCTGTATGAATCATAAGTGCGTTGTTTGTTTTGCCTATTGCTTAGGTAGAGGGGCACAAATTAACTCCTTGCGATTGTTAGCAATAGGCTTCCCAACTTCCAGTTTACCTATTGCCTACAGTGTGTTTTGACCATTCCATTATCATGCTGTTGATGTAGCTGATTCTGCACTTACGCTATTGAGTATTTGTCTCTGTTTATTTAATGCAACATATGCAGCAAACAGTCATCAAAAGAACATGACAAGTTAATAGGCTTTGAGATTATAAACGCAATAGGCTAGTTGCACCCCTATTAATATTTGGTTACATTCTTTTTCAGTGTACATGCCTACATTGTCTTCAAAGAGGAGCAGTCTGCTGGCGCTGCTTTGTCGCATAATATGGCACTGGTATGTTAGCTGTCGTACAGCCGAAACTAACATTTTGGCTTCAGTATTGTGGTTGTTGAATCAATTTTCTTTCTAACCTTGTATCTTTTTAGTTTGGTGGCAATCACATCCGTGTTGATATGGCATGCCCCCCTCGTAAAAAACTTAGAGGTGAAGGGCCTCTATATGACCGAAAGCGGACAGTGTTTGTTGGTAACCTTCCATTTGATGTAAAGGTGTGTACCATTCATTTAAGCTTGAACTATGCTCTGCAGTTTTTGAAAAGTTAAAAAAATCAACAGCACCGTGTTGTTCTTGTTCTTCTGTAACCATTGTGATTCTTTTTGGCTATATTAGGATGAAGAGCTCTACCAGCTATTCTGTGGTTCTAGTGGATCAGAAGGAATTGTTGAAGCTATACGGGTTGTTAGAGATCCAAACTCAAGCCTTGGGAAGGGTATCGCCTATGTTTTGTTCAAGACAAGGGTATAATTCTTATCTTCCCTCTTCGACTTGCTGAGTGCCACCCATCTGATCATCCAGCTAGTCCGTAATGTATAAGAATTCTAAATACCTGGATATGTTATATGCTGTATACTTTTTGAGAATCATTTACAGAAGGTAAAGGGAGTGCAATCAATGATATCATCTCACCATGATCCTATCTTAAAATTGTATGGTCATAATTGCATAACTGGGTGGCTTTGCTGATCGACTATATATATGACCATGGAAATATTATCAAGTATGACTAGGGAGCTTATTTAAACCAGTTGATGACTCCCAGTCTAAGCTTTTGTACAAATTATTACTTTTGATGTCACGCCCATGCTGCAGCGCGCAATATTAGGTCCTTCGCATACAGTTCAATCTAAGCCTACTTTTCTTTCTATAGCTACAGGAAAACTGACTTTTTATCATGGTTAAATTGTCGGTTATTGTCTAAAATAATATTGTCCTGATATATTAAAGCATCAGCTACATACCTGCCACCTGTGCTACTTTTTTTTTTTATGAAATGTTGTTAATGTTTTATATATTAACGGTACCATGTGCATTGTATCCTGTAGCGGGATTTAGATTATTTTATTTTCCCAGGTGTCTGGTATTTTGGGATGAATTTTTTCAACCATTTTATGAGGCACTTTGTTAAAGATGCGTTCTAATATATTTATGTAGGAAGCTGCTAACTCTGTTGCCAGAAAACGGGATATGAAAATTAGAGATCGCATTTTGAGGCTGTCCCATGCAAAGTCAGTTGATACAACTCCAAAGAAGATAACAGATGCTGGGAAATTGAAGCGTGGGCCAAAGCTCAAGGAGGTTTCAACACCAGGCAGCAAATCTTCTGAAAGCAGGGACAAAGCCAAACGAAAGGCACAAGATTTGTCTTACCAAGGCCTGAGATCAAGCAAATCTGGTGTTGTGAAGAAAACGAAAGTGAACCAGCGTCCCGTTAATGAAGGAAAGCAGGGTAACAATAATGATGCTGGACCTAGTGCTCGCAAAGGTAAGCGACCTGCTGTGGCTGCAAGAAAGGCGAAACAACTGGCCAAGAAACGCAAGTTTGAAGCTTCAACTCCTGAAAATTCGCACAAGAGCAAGAAGCCAAGGAAGTAGATACCGACGTCATGAATTGTTTTCTGTCCTCTTGTAACGTTGTAACGGGAAATTTCAGTCTCAAATATTGGACAAGTTGGCCTCCTGGTCGTGTTGCCCGACAAATGCGATGTCAACTTTTAAATGAATGTACGGCAATGCAAGATCGATGCTGCAAAATGTAATCCTATATGAGTTTAATGTAGCAATGCCTACTGAATCGAGTAAGTGTAGGGCAGTACAAGATGGATGTTGCAAATGTAATCCCACTGAGATGAGTTTTCTCTTATATATCATCACCTTAAAGTTAGTACTCCTGCTGATGCTGATCTTCCTTGTTGACTGACATCAATTATGTTGGTGCTTGCAATTCAACTTATTCGCAAGAAAACCAAGTTTCACAACTGCCTCAATAGGTCTTGCATAGGTGTTTGATGTTGAACTTTGCGTGTAAGTTGCGGTATTAATGTTTTGGGTCACAAATTGATGACTTCTTTTTTTCTATTTAAGTCAAATTATGACACCGTATGCTCTGTTACGAACCTGAACATTCCACAACCCATCACATTTTATTGCAGTCATAAGAAACCCAAATGTGCAGGCAGATGAACACAAACATCTGGGATTCTGGATGGTTAAGTACTTCTACCAGTTGGCCAACAAGCGGCGCAAGTAGAGTTCTCTGAACCAATAACTAGTATAGACGTATAGTACTTAAGCAGTAAACACACACACACACAAGCACTTAATAAGTGAAACTAGCTACTACTACTAGTAGTCGTAGAACACTGACGAACAAGCGCGAACTATAAACATTATAGTGGAGTGGATGATCAGCCCTGCCTCACATCACATATTCACATCGCGGCGGTGGACGATGCCGCGGTGACCTCGTGCAGCCTCAAGAACACCTTCCCTGCGACGTCGGTGCTGTTGGCGTCCACAGCAACCGCGCCGATGAGAGCTCGCAGCGCGCCGCAGACAACGGGGGGCGCGGACGCGTTGGTCCCAGCGGCGACGCGCACGATGGCGGGGATACCGACGCGGGCGCCGGCGTCGGCGCAGACGGCCTCGGAGGCCGCCTCGGTGGCGCGGCGCGCGACGACGGAGACCGCGGCGTCGTGGTCGTCGGCGAGGGCGCGGAGCGCGGCGGCGGACTGGGAGGCGGCGAGGCCGAGGATGGCGAGCGCGCGGCCGTTCTCGCGGGAGTAGGAGGCGTGCGTCATGGCGCGGCGCAGCAGTTCCGGGGCGTGGAAGTCGTAGCCGATCTGGGACTGCAGCCTGGCCAGCGCGGCGTCGAACCCCGACCCCGCGGCGACTGGATGGGAGGGGAAGGCGGCGGCGACGAGGAGGCAGAGGATGAGGGACGGTGGAATCGCCATTGCTGCCTTCCTTCGTCGGAGCTGGATGAATGGATTGGTAAAGTGGCGACGGCGGCGGTTGAGGTTGAGGTGTGATGACTGCGGAATCTGGACGGGTTCTGGGCTGACTCGAGTCAATGTCGCCGCTCGTGCCCTCACCGTGGGCCATATGGCCCATGAAGCCATGAGGCCGGCTTCATTGACCCGAGCAGCCGGGCTGGGTGAAGTGAAGCTCACTCGATGCAAGTGTCACATCATCCGTTTGTGGAGGGAGGAGGGATGAATGAATGACATCATACAAATATCTTGGGAAGCTTTATCTCAAAAAAAAAAAAATCTTGGGAAGCTCTCTATCTTTGGATCAGATATAAGTATTCTCATCTCAAATTCAGCGGTGGCAGCGTGTTTTGCTGTGTATCATGCATAGAAATCGAGTGGGCAGTACGTAGATACCATGCCCCGGAGGGGTAAACAACAGTCACTACAACAGGGCTGTCAGTGACACCTAACCAATCGTGTTATTGGCAGACTCATTCATTTACTTCACCATTTGTGAATATGTTTGATATATCAGGGGACTATGCGACAGACAAGTTCTTATTGGTTTGAGGAAAACCCCAATTCTTCAGGCTGGCAACTTGCCTGCCGTCGGCTTACAAAAAAAAACACCCAATTCTGCGATTGTGATATTTGGTTGACATTGGCCGCGTGCAAGGACGATCTATGCAGAATGCATGCACCACAAGTTTTCGGCCAATCTCTTTTCTTCCCTTTATTTTTTTTCTTTTTGGTTAGCCTTTGTCATGACAAATCATTGTTGTGTATCAGTGTCGTCTGTTCATATCATCTGGACTCCGGCACAGGGACAGAGACGACGACGGCGACGGTCACGTTGAGAGCTCCCCTTCCTTCACTCCGTTAGATTGACTCCAACAGAAGGACTATTTCATCACTTATACTCAAAATGGGTAGCAAAATGTGCAAAAACAGCCTCCAACAGAGGACTGAGATGCCCTACCCATTATCCGGGTCGCGCCCCGGGCGACGCAGAAGTGGGTCGCTTCCACCGCTCGACCCAGCGCCCGCCGCGACGGTCCTCCGCCCTTGCCTCCGCGCGCCTCGATGAGCCGCCGTAGCCCGAGGTCAAGGAATGGCGAGCAAGACTGTGCGCCGGCGACCTCATCCACCGAGTCGCCTCCTCCTGCCTCTCCAACGGCCTCCCCTGCAACTACACCCTCGGCAACTCAGGTGACAGCGACCTGGAGGACGAGGACCCCTTCGCTGACTTCACCGATGCCGTCTCTAGCAGCGAGAAGTGCCGGCGTTCCCTGTCCGCGGCGGAGGCGGAGGACGTGGACGCGGGCAGGGAGGAGGAGGAGAAGCTCAAGATCTGGGAGGAAGGGAGGAGGAGAAGAGGACGCGGCGCTCGGGCGTGGCGGGGCCGCGACGCGCGGGGCAGGACGCTCGGGCGCGCCGGCCGGTGGCGCTCGAGGCCGCGGCGGAGGGCCCCGGCGGGGCGGCGGCGTTGTCGCAGGGGAGGTGTCGGGCGGCGCTCTGTAGAGGGGAAGGAGGAAGAAGAAAGGTATTATAGGTTTTTTGGTCTTCTGTTGGAGATACCTATTTTTTGGTCTTGTATGTTAAAACCCATCAACACCCAATGGGATAATAGCCTGGACACCATCAATAAAGATGACCATCTCCGAAACAACATCAGTAAAGGAGCAATCTCCCTAGCACCACTCCTGAATGCTCATCTTCCTCCAAAACACCAACACGCCCCACATCCAACAATTCTGTTCCGCTTTTGCCCCTCCCTTCCCGTGCAGAGCCCGGCACCAAATCAATTCGGGATCGAATATCCCGCCGGCTCGTCGGCGCATCCCACGGCGGCTCGTCGACCCTCGCCGCCCCCGCCGTGCGCAAGCTCACCGCGCCGCCCGTCACACGCGCCAGCCCACCGCCTCGCCCTGCCGCGTCAGCGCGCGAGGTCGCTGCGCCTGCCGCGCGCGAGCTCGCCGCGCCGCCCGTCACACGCGCCAGCCCACCGCCTCGTCCTGCCGCGTCAGCTCGCCGCCCCTGCCACGCGCAAGCTCGCCGCGCCGCCCATCACACGCGCCAGCCCACCGCCTCACCCTGCCACGTCAGCGCGCGAGCTCGCCGCCCCTGCCGCGCGCAAAGCTCGCCGCGCCACCCATCACACGCGCCAGCCCACCGCCTCGCCCTGCCGCGTCAGCGCGCGAGCTCGCCGCGCCAGCCCGCCGCCGACGAGATGCGCCTCTATTTCGTGCCGACGTTCCACGGGCGCCACTCGTCGCGCGCCCCACGCCGCCTTGCCGCGCACCTCTCCGCGCACGCGCCGCGTCGCCCTTTCGCCGTGCCGCGCATCACCAGCCGACGACCTCGCCGCGCCCCCTGTGCCGCGGCTCCCCTGCGCGCGCCCCACTACTGCCCTGCCATCACTTCTCTGCCGAGCCTCTTGTGCCACGCGCGCCACTGGAAGCCACGGCTCTTGTGCCGCCGCCGTCGCCACCCTCGCCGCGTCGTCCGCGCGGCTCGCCTGCTCCCCTGCCGCCGCATCGGGCGCGCAGGCGGGCTCCTCCGCCGCGGGCATGGCGCGCGCAGGCCACGTCCGGCCTCGTCTCCCCCTCCGGCACCGTCGCCCCCGGCCTCATCTCCCCCTCCGGCACACAGGCCCTGTCGATTTGGTTCGGATAGGTTCAAATCGGGGTCGTTCATGAGATTGAGTGCGAGCGAACAGCCAGGGGCATTGTCGGTACAGAAAAGTGGGATGAGGCTGGTTTTGGTGTTTCGGAGTGGCGGCCGCGTTCGCGAGTGGTGTTCGGGAGAAGCGTCCTTTACTAATGGGGTTTCGGGGATGGTCGCCTTTACGAGTGGGGTGAGAGCAATTAACCCACACCCAATATAGGGTTTGGGTCTCCCCGACTGTTGGAGTCAGTCTTAGCTTACGTTAGGTTAGACTGTCTCCAACAGCAGACGCAAAATGGGTATTATGTTGAATCTGGGTCTCCAAACATCCAAAATGCTTCTCCAACAGAAGACGCAAATACAACACCCATTTTTGGAACCGACGACTCGGAGACGCACAAATGCGTTCGCCCGTCGCGCTACCCACGCGCTCGAATCGTTTTCCTCTTCGTCTTCTCTCTCACCCACGCCGAGGAGGGGCGTAGCAGCGGCGCGGCGCGAGGGGGGGGGAGCGCGGGGGCGGAGCTGAGCGAGCGCGAGCGAGCGGGCGGCGGGCGGCGGAGCTGCGCGAGCGAGAGCGAGCGGCGGAGCAGCGCGGCGCTAGGCGGGGGCCCGGCGCGCGAGCGGAGCGCGGCGGCGCAGCGCGGGCCGGCAGCGCGGCGCCCCTCACTCCTTCTCCACCGCCGCGCCGCCCGCGGGAATCATCTCTAGCGCCTTCGCCGCCCAGCCAGCACGGCGCCTGGCCAGCTCCGCGCCCGGCGCCCAGCACCCTGTCGTCCTCGCCCATGGGAGCTCCCCACCGAGGTTGGGGAGGAGAGGGAGAGGGAGAGGCCGAGGCGGCGTGGCTCCGAGGCGCGGCGCGGGGCGGCACGGCTCGGAGGCGCGGCGCAGCTCGGGGGCGCGGCGCGGGGCGGCGATGCGGGGCGGCGCGAGGGCGGCGGCTCGGGCACGACGGCGCGGCGGGACTGGAGGAGGAAGAACCGAAGAAGGTATAGCTGTTTGGGTCCTCTTGTTGGAGATGAGTCTTTTTGCATCAGCTATTTTGAGGGAAATGGACTCCTATTATGGGTTTAGGTCACTCCAACTGTTGGAGATAGTGGCCGCGCGCCATTTTACACGAACACCCCTCACTTATAAAAAACTATTTAAAACGCGGCGCCTCCTTCTTCCTCTATCTCTTCCTTGCCTCGACGCGACGAGCAATTCCCCTTTCCTCTCTCTCTTCTTTCCCTGCAATCCCAAATAGCGGCGGCGCCAGCTCTGCCCCGAAACCCCAATCACCCGGGCCACCCATCCCTCGCCCCACAAGCCCGCGATCCCCATCTGCACCCTTGCCCTCCACCAGTATGGCGGCGGCGCGGGCGTAAGGGGTCGTACGGATCGCGCGGGGACAGATGGAAGGTGGGGTTGCAGCGGCTGCCGCTGCCGCTGCGGCGGCGGCCACGGTGACTACGGCGGTGGCCCCGCCGGTCCCAGCGGCCGCCCACGCCGCGGTGGGCAACGGTGGAGGGGCGCCCAACGCGCCGCCGCCGCCGTTCCTCATGAAGACCTACGAGATGGTTGACGACCCGGCCACCGACGACATCGTCTCCTGGGGCCCCGGGAACAACAGCTTCGTCGTCTGGAACACGCCCGAGTTCGCCAGGGACCTCCTCCCCAAGTACTTCAAGCACAGCAACTTCTCCTCCTTCGTCAGGCAGCTCAACACCTACGTAAGTGCCCGCACCTGCCTGCTCACTTGATTTGTTTACAAGCTCATATTGAGTTCTAGCCCGGAAGGTATTTCCTTCTACGGGCAAAATGATACTCCACAAAGCTTGGAAGATAGATTGAATTTTGGTTCCAATTTGATTAGGCTATTAGCTGATCTAAACCCCTTAGCGATGCCACCTACAAACTGCTAGTAACTTCTAGTTCGCAGCTGGATGTGGAATCTAAATCACTGTATCCATCATCAAAGGTTTAAGATGGCTACGGTTCTGCTTTGCCCAAATCTCTTTGTTTACAATCAGCATGGACTTCTGAATCAACCTTCTTATATTGAAGCTAAAGGTCCTGGGTTCATCAACTCATACGCAACACATATATTGTTTTCAGGGTAGATTTAGGAAAGAGGGGGAAATCAAAGATAACGGGAACACTAGGAAGGGATTGTAGACTTGAGATTCCCAAACTGCATGATTAGCCCTACACTAGTACACTGTAGTGTGACGCCTGATCGGTAATGCGGACTCGTTTATGCCTTTGTTGCAAGCATGTTGGTCCCTTCATTTGTACGCTAGTTGACCTGTTGGCCTCACTTTCTTTGGCAAAATCCTGTTGAACTTATTAGATCTATATGCTCCTTTCTATTGTACGCGCAATACTTATTCTTTAGTTCACTTAGAGAACTCATAACTTCACTTCAGCATATAAGTCACAACACCAGATTTGTCACAGTGAGCAGATGCTGAATCTTTCAGATAATTTTTTAATGGTCGTTCGAGGTTTCACGCCAGACAACGACCACTGACTAACCTATAAACAAATAATTCTATGGTGAGCAAATTGTAGTCAATAGCCAAGTTGAGCCTATGTAACAATGGGGTGCCAAACGTTTAAGGTTTCATTCCACTTGCATTTGATGTGTTTCTTAGTTTTTCAAATTAACAATGGAACAAACTTCATCGTTTTAAAGAATGCTGAATGCTCTCTTGTTAAGTACTCCCTTTGATCGGGAGAGGCCCTCTACTGGCAGGAGGCTAATCAATCATATTGGAGCGTCAAGTACATCAATCTGGAGGGAGTAGTAAATAGTGCTATGCTTTTTTACGTCCGTATTATTGCCTCATTGGTCTCTTCTGTTCTTAAAATGATGACGTTGGGACAAAGTTTTTAGTTCAATTTTGCACTAAAAAACCTGTCCTAACGTCATCATTCAAAGGATGGAGGGAGTAGGTTTGTCAGACTGAACTGTGCTTCAATATAGTTGAATCACCTTTATACCCCGGCCAGTAGTGTGTTATTGTTTTAGGCAGAATAAATTAGGTTGCCTGTAGTTTGGTTCCTTCAAGCTTCTGTTTGAAATCTATTGACACTTTGACAGCCACATGGATAAATCTCGCCTGGCCATGAACTCTGAGTCGTTTTTTAACGTTTGATAAGTTCATTTACATAGGTGAAATATATCAGCCAATTTTGACCGCTTTTGAACTGCAGAGCTATTACCAATATGTATTTGAAGGCTTGCCTGCCTTAACTGCACACACCAGTTCCTTTGGACATTATAAATCATCTATTTTATTCAGCGTTTAACCCATTTAGTTTTTAGACTCATAGCTACTATGCGACATGCGGTAATCTCTGTAACCAGCTAACATGTTCCTTGGGGCTAGTCTTTTTGGTTCCTATTTTTGCCTCTTCCTGAATATTCATAACACTCAAATGTTCGTCATGCAAGATGCAGTGCCCTCTCTTATGATCTTTTGGTGCCTTTTGATCAGGGGTTTAGAAAGGTTGATCCAGATAGATGGGAATTTGCAAATGAGGGTTTCTTGAGAGGACAGAAACATTTGTTGAAGACAATCAACAGAAGGAAACCATCATTGCAGGGGAACAGTCAACCACAGCAGCCACCGCAGTTGCAGAATGCTCCTGTACCTGCTTGTGTAGAGGTGGGAAAATTTGGGTTGGAGGAAGAGATTGAGCGGCTCAAGAGGGATAAGAACGTCCTAATGCAGGAGCTTGTCAGACTGCGACAGCAACAGCAGACAACTGACCATCAGCTGCAAACTCTGGGGAAGCGTCTTCAAGGAATGGAGTCGCGGCAACAACAGATGATGTCTTTCCTAGCTAAAGCAATGCAAAGTCCTGGCTTCCTGGCACAGTTCGTGCAGCAGAACGAGAATAGCAGAAGAAGAATAGTAGCCGTGAACAAGAAAAGGAGGCTACCTAAGCAAGATGGTGGCTTAGACTCTGAAAGCGCCTCATTGGATGGTCAAATTATCAAGTACCAGCCTATGATCAATGAAGCAGCCAAAGCAATGCTAAGGAAGATCCTAAATCAAGATGCTTCACATCGATTTGAAGCGATGGGAAATTCAGATAATTTTCTTTTGGAGAATTATATGCCAGCCGGTCAAGGTTTTGACAGCTCTTCATCAACTAGGAATTCTGGGGTCACCCTTGCAGAGGTTCCAGCTAACTCAGGTTTGCCATATATCGCTACGAGCTCTGGACTTTCAACAGTTTGTTCATCTTCAGCGACTCCTGAAATGCAGTGCCCAGTTGTGTTGGACAACAACTCATCCAAACAAGTAACCAACATGAGTGCTGTTCCTCCTGTTCCAAAGCCTATGACACCAGGCCCAAGCGATATCTCTATCCCTGAATTCTCAGATCTGCAAGATATAGTAACTGATGACTCTGTTATTCCTGGCGGGAGCTTTGACATACCTGGTCCAGAAGGTGTATTTCCCCTGCCCGAAGAGGGTGATGATAGTGTCCCCATTGAGACTGATGAAATGATGTACAATGATGAGACCCAGAAACTTCCAGGCATCATTGATTCATTTTGGGAGCAATTCTTGGTAGCTAGCCCTATATCTGGTGATAACAATGAAGTTGATTCAGGTTTACTCGAAACACCACAGGAGAATGGATGGAACAAGATGGAGAATTTGGCTAATCTTACAGAACAAATGGGCCTTTTGTCATCAAATCACAAGGTGTAGTCATGCACCCATAGCTACCGTATTTTAAGCTAGCCTGGAATTCTGGTAATAAGCTCCCGCTGCATCGCCTACCCTTTCATTTATGTTAAGATACCCACTTTGCTCAACTCATACTGAAATGTCAACCTATATTTTGCGGGAGGATTCAATCTTCCGGCTGTGAATCTTGGTATGCTCCAGCACTTAACCTGCTTGTATCTAGGTTTGGCAGGCTTAAGAGCAGGACATGGTAACTTGTGACATTTGTATGATTACTTGTTGTGCTGCTGATAGTGTTCTTTGTGCTCTGTATCTGGGTTGCGCCTGACTTGGCGCAGGGACAGTACTGGCACTGTTTTTTTATCCAGGGGCTAGTATTGACTTGGACTGATTCTGGCATGGGTTGATTCCAGCCACTGCGTACGCAAGCAGGAAGGGCCATTTTCTTAGCCTCATTAAACTCTTTTTGACTTGAGATATTTCTAAAGAAGACCTTGAAAACTCAGTCCTGTGCTCGCATGTTGCGTTTTTTCCTGATCTGCTTTATGTTTTTTATTTACGAGACTGGGAGTGTGTCCAGTTTCCTTACCACTGACGATGGCATGTGTTAATATGACATGCTATCGGTGTGTTGTGGCCCAATATCATGTTAATGCAACAGGGGTTTTGGAAACAGTTGTCAAGTGTGTGTCAAGGCTGCTTCCCAGCGAAGAGGAAAGGGTAATCGCCCAGTGGGCCCAGTGGCCTATTGTTGTGACGTAGTACTAGTGAGCAGTATGCAACGAGACAGCCGGGGAATGAGAATGACCACTCTAATTCTAAATATGGTACTGCTAGTAGGTTGTGTTTCGTTAGAGACGTGTCTTTTAAGGTCAAGTATATCACCATCCATCTTTGAGTAACTGGCGGCTCAATAAGAAGAAAAATTTTGAAGTTGATTTGCAAGGAGTTGAGTTGGTTGTCAGATGCTGGGCTTTGTTGTTTGTTTGTTAGTCACGGGCTTTTACGTGCAGAGGATGTGCGTGCGAATCTAAGCACACGTGATTCTCGGCGGGCTGGGACTGGGAGATCACAAGCACTGAACACTGTTTCAACTTGTTTCTTCATCTCGTTCCTTGTGGATGAGCTGCATGTTTCACTGCTCGATGATAATATGAAACTCTGCACGAGGCATGTCTGGGTTGTGTAGGATTCTGCAAGTAGTCGTAGATTCTCTGATGATCTTGTGGCAACATTCACGGGGTGTTGTATTTAACACCAATATTTGTATTCCAACTCCTTACGATTAGTATTTCTTAGATTGTGGTGAAAACGATTTAAAGTTCTCCTAATCCGTGAGAAACAAGAGAAAGGGCAAGCCGATGGAACAAAATCAGAATGGACAGAGATCCTGTGCTGCTGCTAGCTCCTCGGTATGGTGGTATTGCAGGAGGGAATCCAACAATGCATACGTATACGGACACGCTAATCCTCTTTCGGTGCGTAATAAATTAAATAAGATACAGCAACCAAGAAGGAAGGCTAATCCGGAACTGGAGCATTGCATCTGCACCGCCTTATAGCTAGTACTATATGATAATAAACATAGTTATTAATGGTGTCCTTTGCATACAGCTCCATCACAAAGGGAGCCTCATTGTCAGCCGGGCGACGGAAAAGATGATCCAACTGGGAGGGAGGGCAGCTTAACCACCACCGCTCCCTTAAAACACTTTTGTCCCAACGCCCAGCTCAACATCCTGTGACCTTGCCCAACCACCTCTTCAACCACCACTCCCTCCATCACTCGCTGATCGCTTATTGGTTGAACGAGATAATTAGCAGCTCAAAAAATCTCACTTTTAATTTGCATGCACTACTGGACATGCAACAGTTCGTTGGGCGTAGAAAGCATGTGATCGTGGCACGGATCAGTTGTCAAGTTTTGAAGCAACGTAAACGCCGCGTATGTACATTCGTCCAGTGTGCTGAGCCAAGGCAAAGAGCGTGGAGTGGATCGATAACATGGCCAGAGAGCAGAGCAGCCATGCAGGTCAGGTCAGGATATATATGTGATAGGAGTAGTATACTAGTATAACCAATGCAATTACTAGCAGTACAGGATGTGGTCAGATCGGACGGCGCGAGTAGTCGTCATTTCTGTCGATCGGATTGACTAGGATAGATAGACAGGAGTACAATTAATCAGTCGGCTTGCTGCAGCGAGACGAGCGCCGGCGGCGGTGTGCGGCGGCGCTTGGAGGATCGGACGCGCGGGCGGACGACCTTGGACTCGCCCCACTCCCAGAACTTTTGCCGCTCGGCGGCGTTCACGTCGCACTCCGGGAGCGCCTCCGGGTACCTGTTGGTGTCGTAGCACACCGTGTAGAGCATCTGCCGCTGCCGCCACTGCCCCATCGCCATCCGCTTCCGCGCCGTCATGATCGCGTACTCCGCCGTCATCAGCTCGAACTCCGCCCCCGCGCACCGCTCCCGCTGCTCCGACGACCCCAGCCGCAGCTGCAGGTTACCTCTCTGCCGCTGGGCGTCGACGGCTCCGGCGGGGCATCCCCGGAGGACGAGGTCGGAGAACTCGGCGGTGAATGGCCCGCGCTTGTAGTTGACCTTGTACTTGCCGTTGTCGGTGGCCCAGGTGGATCCGTCCCAGATGGTGGCGTACACCGCCATGGGCTTGGACGGGTAGTCGCCGCCCATCGCCGGCGACCGGGGCACCTCGCGGATGGGCACGCCGTCCACGTAGAAGATGACCACGCGGGAGGACCAGAGGATGGAGAACCGGTGGGGCTCGCCGGCGGTGGGGTCGAAGGGCATCAGGTACCGCTCCTCGCGGCCCCGGTCGGTGCTGCCGTTGCCGTACACGTTCGTCTGCAGACGCCACTCGTGGCGGCGCCGGTTGCCCAGGAACTCAAAGTCCAGCTCGTCGTGGTTCTTCTCGAACACGTCGCCGTTGGACAGCTGCAAATCAGTCGTCATTGTTAATTAATAATTAGCGATGATGAGTATCAAGTTCTTGATCAATACTACTGCTACTGAGATTTGGTTAATTAGGTGCAACGGCCATGCATGCAGTGTTGACCGAAGCAGAGCATCTGTCCACCCGATAGATGCTGACCAGGAAAACTCAAGCAAACAAGCGGGCCATGTGGGCGTTGCAACAAACAACCTCTGCAGATACTCCTACTAGAGTGCAGATAGCTGCATGCAGAGAAATTAAACGCTGCCGCTACCTGCTACTACCCATTGTTCAAGAGAATGATGCCAGCCAACTGAAGAAATCAACACGGCCTGCCCAGCCGCTGACGAACAGGAAGAGACATTTTGTACGTATATACGCTCGATGCAACAGTGAATGTGTAATCCAATCGATCGGCAGATTGCTGGAAGGTGATTAGTTACTTGTGCGTATGATGAGATAGCCTATTCCCTTGATCGCGTTGTTGTGAGAAAGAGGGGAAAAGAGAAGAGAATAGGACTCACGTAGAAGGCGACGACGACTCCGGCGGTGTGGTCCTTGGGCAGCTTGATGTTGGCGCTGAAGAAGCCGTGGTGGTAGTAATCGGAGGAGATGAAGCCGGCGCCGGAGTAGCGGTTCAGCGTCAGCCGCACGGTGCGCCCGTCGGGGGACTGCTCCATGTTCGCCTCCCCGAACAGCGGCGAGAACCCATCCTCGAACGCCATGGTCGGAACATCGAACCCCAGACTTTCTTCGGTCGTCGCGAGCACGAACAAGACGGCCAGCGCCGCCACCACCTGGCGCCGCAAGGCCGCCATGCCACTATACCGCTGAAAGAGAGAATTCACAGGAGTCTCGATGTTAGGCACGGCACGCGTCTGCCTCTGCTTTTCTTTTTTGGCAAAGAAGAAGAAGAAGAAGAAGTGGGCAATCGGCACAAGGAAAGAAAGGAAAGGAAAGGCGAAAGGGATGCGGGCGGAAAGGGATTTTAGCTCCACTGGGGCTATATATATATATATATATATATATATCAACACGGACGGGTTCCATTCCAGGGATGCAAATCGGTTGATTGGCTGAATATATGAATGAATGATTGATGCTAGATAGCAGTACTCCCTTAGTAGGCGATAATTAGGAGTCCAGTCGATGGATCGAATAACATGAATGGCCTCAAATGATGACGATTCATTGTCAGAATTGTTTTTTTTCCCCCTTTCTTTTGAAAGAAAGATCGCTGTCAGTGATGTTCTGCCTGGCGTGCCAACCATTGCAAGGATGCTTGGATTGAACCAGGAGACGGAGATTCTCTCGTGCTAGCTCCATCGATCGATTAGCTTTATTTTTGCGAGTAGTTATCTCTTGGGAGAACAAAAATAAATGAAATCCGCCAGGCATCCTAGTGGAAAGGAGTGCAGATATCATACATTAATTTCGATTTCATGCACTATTTTAATATTTTAATTTCGATTTCATGCACTATTTTAATATGTTTTTTAAAAAACAATTCTGAAAGTAGCTAGCTCCATAAAAATTTACCTCATCATAGCTGATGAATGACGGATTCTGAGGCGGATGTGCGTCCGTCCATTCATTCACAACCGCATGCACCAGGCCTGAATTGTCCATCTCATCGCGTCACGCGGCAGGTATGCTAATTATGTACTGTACTACTCGTAGTGCGCCATTAACCTGGCTAATATACATTCTAGAAGCAACACAAGAGATTTGCCTAGTCCATATAGTTTTTTTTTTTGCAAGAGATTTTGCCTAGTCCATAGTTATTACCCGTTATTAAGCACGCCATTCCAGAGATCAATAATCACAATTTGAACTTGTTGCTATGATCTTTCGAAAAAAAAAGAACTTGTTGCTATTATTCCAACGGACAAATTATCTTTCTTATGAATGAAATGAATTACTTCTGGTTGTGAACGGGCGCCCCTGATTGAGAAAGCAGAGCCTGCCGTATCACTCAAGCTGAGGTCTCTGTCAATTTCACGATAGACACGACTTGACTTGTCGCTAGCCACCACGACCGTCCACGTCCACGATACTATGCATGAAGTATCAGTGCTGTACATCTGTACATACACGGTAGATACGCTTGGAATTGGAAATAACCACTCACGTCACATACGCTACAGCTGTACTGAAACGTATTGCACTACCCCATGACCCGATAAGAGGAATGCTTGCTTGCTCAAGAACTAATTAGTAATCCTGATGATGACTTCAACGGTTCCTACCTGATCGTCAGTCTCACAACTGTAAGCATTCGCTCTCCTTTTCAATCCTCTTTCGAATGCTACGACGTGTACATTAGCTATGTACTCTGCCACTTCGAATACGAAAAATGTGGCTAAGTATGCTTTGATCGTTGACGACAGGAGAAGCTGGTGCTGATCTGGCAAGCCAAGCTGAGCTAGGCCCTCTTTGGCATGGATTCTAGTTCAGCTTCTGATTCTGCTTCTGCTATATATTTGCCAAACACCCAAATGGATTCTAGATTCTGAAGGAAATTTGGATGAGAATTCGTTTTGGTTTTGTGAAGGGAAGCAGAAGCTGGAAATAGTAGCTTCTTCCGGATTCACACTACCGCAGGCCCACGAGGGAAGAAAATAACGGCCTGCCCCTGCAAAACGATTCGCAAGCGCGCCCGAAGAATGCGTCAGGCGCGGGCCCGCTATAACAACACACTTAGGTTGTTGAAAAAAAGTCCATAGATTAAAAAGTAAGCATCCGATTTATGAACTAATTACACCGTTGCGATCGTTGCGACGAGATCTTTAAAACTAGACCACACTTGACTATGTTTGCAAACCTTTTTTTAAAAAAATATTCAAATTTGATCTTATTAGAAGTAATCCATTTAGAATTTAATTTTTTATCTGTAATTATTTTCATTTCAATATAATATACAAAGTGTGAATAAAGTAGAGCTCTAAATGTAGGGATACATGAGTCATTTCACATGCATAATCCATTTCAGAAAATATCAGGAGAATCTGTTTTGCCAAACGGCCTGACTGGAGAAGCTGTTTTGACAGAGAATCTAGAATAATACAGAGAAGCTGTTTTTCCTCAGAACCCAGTACAGAATCTGTTTTTTGCAGAATCTGAAGCTCTGCCACAGAGGCCCCTAATATCGCATATACATTGGTGCAAGAGGGAGGGAGCCCGTGGAACATGGGATGCCCCTCTGCTGCAGGGCATATCTGTCTGTCCCTCTGTCTCTGGAACGTGGGATGGCTACAGCATCTCTGATCCGTCTCGCCGGCTTTGTTTCGTATATAATCTCTTTCCTCCTCATCCCTACTCTCCTAAATTACTCGAAAAAAATTACTCTCTTAATCGTTTAAGCATAACATCGGCCATGACCATCGTTATGCTTGCTTCCTTATTACACCTTGCTTGGCCTCAAAGCATCAACAACTTTCTTTTAAGTGTATGGAGGAAATTATACACCCTATGATATACGAAATCATGCACTCTATATGATTAATTCCATGTGCAATTGCAATTTTTATGACGATTCTCTCAACAGTTTCTATATATCATGCATATAGAAGTTCGATAAACCTATGTTTTCCTTCTTGCCAAACCAAAAGCTTAAAAAAGTATGAAATCACTTGGTAGCAAAGACGGTACGGTGTTCCATTATGCTGGTTCGGCACTTCTGCTGAATTTTTATTCCATGACGTTGCTTAGCTCAAAGAAATCGGAGTACGTATCCAGCTATCAGTATTACCGATGTACGCATCCCGCTATTGTATGTGTCTATTAGATTATACGCAGATGGCGAAAGGGCCTGTAGTCTAGTAGTTACAAGAGCCTTAGTAGCACCTGAGGTCCTGGACTCGACTCCCCGTGGGAGTGAATTTTCATATGTGCGTTCAGCGGTAGAGTTTGCATATGTGCATTTATAGGGTGAGTGTGCGTGCGTTGTCGGTAGGGTTTGCCTATATGCATTCATAGGGGTGAGTGTGCGTGCGTTGTGAATGTGTAATCGGAAAAAAAAAAAGATTATGCGCAGATGAAACAAGACTAATCAACATAATTTGGTAGAATAGATGTCCTAGTTGTCCGTTTAGAGAATGATGAGTATATAGGACGAGGAGGCTTAATACTGGCATAATTAGGGATGTGATGGTGCAACGACCTGATTAGGTTAGGTATAACTGATGCAAGCAGCCCTGTAAGCAATTGGTTGTCGCTGGGCCAAGCCATATCGAGCCATGCCGATTGCCATTGCCAGGCATTCAAGGGTTCCCACTCCAACTGATAATTCAAGACTTTAATCAGTTCCAGCCAGATAATCCAGACTCACCCTGCTGACCGCCTGAAATGACAAATAACAATATTCTTTTTAACTAGATACTTTGAAAGTCAACAGAAAATATGATAGCAACATGAGAAATTGGTTTGGTGTTTCTTGGATTTGGATGGCCTTCACTGATTGGACCGTGTGCTGCTGCGTCAGCCATAGATAGAACAGCGCAACTAGAGTGGACCGGCATTCCGATCCGAACGCGCGGCGCCGCGTCTGCCAAAGAAAAAGAAAACGCCCCCACTTTTGACGCGCGACGGCAGCGAAACCACGGGGGACCTCCCAATCATGTGTTTTTTTTGTGTGTTTTTCAGGGTCTGACACGATGACACAGTACCTGTTTTAGTTGCAGCTCTGATCGGACTCACATGCGACCAGCGGCCTGCTCTGCTCATCCGCTGTGAAGCTGACCAACCTTCGCCCCAAACCAGCTGAGTCACCCCCGCGGCAACGAAATTTTCTGTTGCACTAGATCTGACACAAGACCATACCCGTTTGATGATGGCACATGTATTCAGCAAAAATGTAACAAGTGATAAAGCAGGCACGAACAAATCCGTCAAACATACACAGTAAACTTGCTCATGCGAAAACACAGCGTCAGATTTTTTCAAGGTAAACTAAAAGAGTACACGGTGGTTATAAATAAAGCATTGACCAAGGATAACTACAAGCTACAAACAAGGTAGATTGCTGCATTTCATTCACCCAGCGATCGGACCACAGAAAAAACTATCCAAGTTCTGTCACCAACTAAAATTCGAGTTTTTCAGTACTACAATAGTATACCAGCATGCAATAGACTCCATATGGCTCCCCTCCTTCGACTATGTGAGTTGCTATGTCGACAAACCATTATTATTCATGGAGATGCTCGGTGACCAGTGCTCCCCTCCCCTTACAAGGCTTTTGGTGATTCACCTGCTGCCGTCGGTGGATGCTGCAAAGGTCACCATCACTAGTCAGCGCATACATCACACTTTGTGATGTAAATGTATAGAAAACGTAAGCTTCAATAACATATAACTACTACAACTCCTGTGCTTATTATGAAACCAAGATGTAATATACAGCCCTTTGGAAAATATCATAGAATTGATTCATGGTCTCAGTTCATGGATTATGCTTCCTCAAAAGCATCGATTTGCAAATAAGGTATCAATTGAGGATGAAAATTATTTGAAACAATAAATACATCATAGGGAACATTAGTTCAACGGAAAAGAAAGAATACCTTCTGCTGAAGCCTCAATACCGTAGAAACCAGTAGCTTATCGCCAACTATCTTCCTCATCCGTATCACTAGTTCAGGCCTGCTTATCTTTTTCCTCTATTTCAAATTAAGCCGCAGACCACGGTAAGCATCTAATTAAGCATATTGAATGCAATAGGAGATCTGAAAAGGAGCAGAATATTAAGAACCTTGAATTCTTCGTAGTATCGAAGGACCAAGTCCATGTGTGAACGAGGCACTTTCTTGGAAAGGGCAGCAAAAAGCATTGAAAAGGGCATCCAGGGTGAGGAGGGAGCCCTCGGAGCATGGCCGAACATAGGTGCTTGTGGCTGAAGAGCTGAAAACGCCAAGTTTTGGAAGCCATCACCCTGAACGAAACAAACCAGAAAATGAGAAGCTGGAAATTACAAGGAAATTGCCAATGAAGTCAAAGGTTCATCTGAACTTAGCCATTACATCAACTATTCAACTATAACTCACCTTGTAGACAGCATACCAGTTTTACAATTTCAAGACACACAGGGGAGTTGGACTCAAAGAGTTTCAATCCACGTCAATGATTCTAATATAGTTCTCATCTACAACTGACGGACATGGATAAGAACAAAAAAAAAACACAGAACAAAGGACATGTTTTTGTCAAAACATTTTAGGGACTAGACGAGAGCTACATAAATATCACTCCGTCCTAGCTTGAAAGGCACGCCCTTCCGCAACATTCACTATACAACTATGTAGAGCAATATCACAAAGAAAAATTAACAAGCGGGCATGGTAACACGATATTAGATTCAGAGCTATGGTCGACATGCCTTTGTACTGTATCATGTTATCAATACTTGCATTCAAGTACTGTCTGTGCCGAATTCACAGCATGCAGCACATACGATGTAACATGCATTACTCCATGAGAAAAATATTGCACGCTAAAATAGAGCTGTGAACAAAAGCACAGCTGAACCATAAGAAGCATACCTTGGTTACACTGTCTGGTGACCCAGAATTTCTGGTCTCAGAAATGTTGGATGCGCTATCCTTTGAAACCAAATGTTCTACAGTAGCACCAAATCAATTGTCACAGGCAAATAAGAAAACATAAAGGAAAAAATGGAACAGGAAAAAAAATGATCCATAGAGTAGTACCTTTGGTCATGGGAGGTACTTTGATAATAACAGCATATTCAGCATATATGTGTTTATGCACATTAACATCCCAGATGATGTAATGATTTGGCTTTTGGAGGTCATCCACACCACTATCAAAACACCCATTGGTTGGCTGGAATTGCTTTGATCCGGGGAAAATAACCTCAACATTGCCCATTATTACGCGGCATAACATCATTCTGATAATGCCATCCTCGTGAAATTCTGAATGGCTGGCACTGTAAATAAACATCAAGTAAGACTACAATTTTCTATCCAAAGAACTAAATAAGCTGTTACAACGAAGAAGCGCATGAAAGAGGGGAATTGAAAACCTAGGAGAAAACAAAAAGGTTGCAGATAACATACGAATAGGAGGACATAAACACAGATAGAGAAAGAATGTTTACCATGAAATAGAGCAGTTTGCAGGAGCAAGATGAGTCCCAACACCATACATGGCCCCGCACTGAGGTTTTGCAATTTGCAGAACACCTCGCATCATCATCTCCTCCATAGCATGCCTTGAGCAAGGAAGCCATGCATAACGCACATTTGCATTCCCACGGAGACTTTTGATTGCTTCTACTTCCTTCTGGAAAAGACTAGAACGAACTTGCTCTTGCTGATCTAGCAATGGTGTTCTATAGATGCCAATAATATATTTTCCACTAAAAGGCTTGCCTAACCCTTTCAGTAATAAATTCTGCACTGTTGAGTCAACTTGCGGACCACTATTTTGCTTTTCGGTATTACCTTGCATGATTCCACTAGAATTCAAAAACACTGAAGGATGTGATTTGTTTTCACCAATAGCTTCATCCGGGTTGTTATGTGCTTTTGATTTTTCCTCCGATGTATGGTTGATAGTCTTATCATGAGAAACTACTTCACCAACAGACGCTGAACTTGAGCTTTCAGCTACACTTGTCGACACCTCAGCAAGATCATCAGCTTCACCATTGTCATGCTGAGATGTGTACAACCCAGCAGACAAATCTGGAAAGAAGGATTTTCCATTATCATCAACCCATGCTATTGGGTTGTTTATGGTCATCCCATAATCCAGGCAAACCATGTGAACAAAGTCCAACAGGATGTGCTTGTTCTGGAACACAGCTGTAGTAATTGACCTCTTCAATTGAAAGTCACGCTGCGCCAGATTGACAATATCCTCTGGAAAATCACTCCAGTCACCATGTTGGTACAAAAGCACACGCACAGGCAACCCACTTGTCTTAAAGTTCCGATATAACTCCAGTATACCGCCATTCCCACAGGAAGCCATTTTAGTTTTCTTATTACATTGAGCTCCATAGTCAAAAGTCACAAGATGTTTCTTTGCATCATGCTGAGAGAACACCACAGGATCATTGGCTTTAGTACCCTCTGTAACAGTCTCATGCTTTCGCTTGCGAGCAGTAGCTTTCAGCACATGGTCACCCAATGCCATTACGTTCCTCCGTTCCATTTCTTTTACAAAGACTCAATCCGCACCAGGTAATTTTGTTGACAGATTTATTACACTACTAAGTCAAACAGTTACCTTAATCTAGCTAATGACACCTAGATCCTGACAGCATAAAAATTAACTCCAAAAGTAGCCACGCTATCCACAAGAGTAAGGGTAATGGACCTGAGACAAGAAATGGAACAAAAGAAGAAGAATAAAAATGACTTGAAAATATATAAACGTAGGACAGAAACGGCAGACAAAAGGAAAGCATAGTGCAAAAAAACGAGGAAACACATTGCACAACCAATCTAATCTGTTTCCCTTTTTGACACATTATTGCTAGTGCTATAAGGAATTAACAGATTTTCCCAATGCTCACATTGCTTCCATTCCATCTGTAAAACTTTATAAGTTTTAATTCAGTCACAGGGAATTTTGTTACTCAAGTTGAGAAATTAGTAAATCAATTCTTTACCCCGCGCAGAGTAGAACTCTGTGTGTGCGCTTCACATGACCTCTCTGGAGTCTGGCCACTGCTGCCAGTGGTATGGCTGTTGCACCCACACAATTGCTGCCAGTGGTATGGCTGTTGCACCCACACAAAGAGGCAGCAGCAGACAATAACAGAGATACAGCTGGTGCAACAAATATTAGCAGCTTGTCTGGGCTGTAAAAGACCATCTTGTCTTTGGCTCTTCTCTGTGGCCATTGCCTATGACATGGAAAGTGAGACCACAGAAAGCAGCATATCATCAAGAGCCTCAAACATAGATGGATTTGAGTCCCGAGGCCCTGATGCGCAAAGCTTTTTTGTTCTTATTAGGCAAGAAGCGTAACATGAAAGAAAAAAGTTTCCAATGCTTGTCAAGCAATCATACACTACTTTGCTACTTAACAGCCATGCATGGTCAAAGCAGTCGTAATTGATTTTCATTAGTTGTTACGTTAAATGGAAAGTATATCTCAATTCCATTTCACTGGAAACTACCATTCAGAAATTTCTTATGTTACTACTAAGCACTAACTCAGTTTAGGTCATACGCTTGATGCGTGTGAAAAAAAAAACATGTAACCTACGACAAAAGGGCTGGAGACGGTGGACTTTTAGCAAAATAAAATGTAATAAACGCTAAGCATCTCTTGGAACGAACGAATAATATGCACAATCATAAGGTGTTGCTGAGGCCTTTGGGGGCATAATTCTGTTTTCTGTTCACCTGTTCTGGTCAGCAAACCAAAGAATTTTATCTAGAATGCAATATTCATTCCATACGATAGACAACAAACGCGTGACAAGTCCTTAAATGACTGCAAGACAAACTATATCATCGTAGAGGACTGTTCGAAAATTTCTTACGTTACTACTACTAACTCAGTTTAGCTCATATGCTTGACGCGTGTTACAAAAACATGTAACGTACTACAAAAGGGTCACTTTTTTTTTTGGAACTGCAAAAGGGTCACTTAATAAGGTAGACGTTAAGCGAGTACCGAGCAATCAACCCTATGTGGCTCTTGGAACGAACGAATAACATGCACAATCATAAGGTGCCACTGAGGCCTTTTGGGGATATAATCCTCTTTTCTGTTCAACTGCTTGGGTCAGCAAACCGAAGAATTTTATCTAGAGAAAATGCAATCTCCATTCTACAATGGATATTGGATAGACAGCAAACGCGTGACAAGTCCTGAAATGTCTGCACGACAAACACACATGACATCAACTCTGTGTGTGCGCTTCACATGACCTCTCTGGAGTCTGGCCACTGCTGCCAGTGGTATGGCTGTTGCACCCACACAATTGCTGCCAGTGGTATGGCTGTTGCACCCACACAAAGAGGCAGCAGCAGACAATAACAGAGATACAGCTGGTGCAACAAATATTAGCAGCTTGTCTGGGCTGTAAAAGACCATCTTGTCTTTGGCTCTTCTCTGTGGCCATTGCCTATGACATGGAAAGTGAGACCACAGAAAGCAGCATATCATCAAGAGCCTCAAACATAGATGGATTTGACTCCCGAGGCCCTGATGTGCAAAGCTTTTTTGTTCTTATTAGGCAAGAAGCGTAACATTAAATAATAAAGTTTCCAATGCTTGTCAAGCAATCATACACTAGTTTGCTACTTAACAGCCATGCACGGTCAAAGCAGCCGTAATTGATTTTCATTAGTTGTTACATTGAATGGAAAGTAAATCTCCATTCCATTTCACTGGAAACTATCGTGCGGAAATTTCTTATGTTACTACTAAGCACTAACTCAGTTTAGGTCATACGCTTGATGCGAGTGAGGAAAAAAAACATGTAACCTACGACAAAAGGGCAGGAGACGGTGGACTTTAAGCAAAGTAAAATGTAATAAACGCTAAGCATCTCTTGGAATGAACGAATAATATGCACAATCATAAGATGTTGCTGAGGCCTTTGGGGGTATAATTCTCTTTTCTATTCACCTGTTTTGGTCAGCAAACAACCAAAGAATTTTATCTAGAATGCAATCTTCATTCTACATGGAAAGGCAATAAACGCGTGACAAGTCCTTAAATGACTGCACGACAAACTATATCATCGTAGAGGACTGTTCGGAAATTTCTTACGTTACTACTACTAACTCAGTTTAGCTCATATGCTTGACGTGTGTTACAAAAAACATGTAACACACGACAAAAGGGTCACTTAATAAGGTAGAGGTTGAGCGAGTACCGAGCAATCAACGCTACGTGGCTCTTGGAACGAACGAATAACATGCACAATCATAAGGTGTCACTGAGGCCTCTTTGCTGTTCAACTGCTTGGGTCCGCAAACAGAAGAATTTTATCTAGATAAAATGCAATCTCCATTCTACAATGGATATTGGATAGACAGCAAACGCGTGACAAGTCCTGAAATGTCTGCACGACAAACACACATGACAACAAGGCTATAGTACGAACCCTAACATCATTTCCATCGCGCATCGTGGTCTGATCAGTCCGAATTTCGATCCGGAAGTAAAGCACAACGGCATGAACTATAGATCAAGCTAAATCAAAGCGCAAGCACCAAAGTAATACAAAAGGGAATTGATCATACTACATGCATATAGCAATCAGGAAGTAAAATTGAGAAGAAGCATGAGTCGAGAGGCAGTAGTACCGGTGGTAGTTCATCGCCGGCGAGCTGCAGCTAAGGAATTAGTGGTACGATTCACTCCGACCACAACAGAGAGATACTCTAGATAGGTAGATAGATCAGGCAGGCTGAGCAGGGGCTGGATGGAATCAAGCGGGTCGAGTAGATAAGGATAGCCCCGCCCGCCTTTTTTAAGGTGGTGCGAGCCACGCGACTGCCGGCGGCGTGGTGCTGCTCGTCGTTCCTGTGGGTTGGCTCCTGCCTGCGGCTTTCCCCTTCCTCCTGCTCCGTTTCCGGTGGGCGAGAGAAGAGAGAGCAGAGCAGAGCGAGGAGGCCACGGGGGGCGTGCCGGTGTACATGTAGCGCCTGGCCGACATGGCGGGCGCAGATCTGACCGTCCGCTTGCCTTCTGGGGGCGAGATCGGGCGGCTGGGTGAGCACCTGGGGTGCGCCAGAGGATTCTTTGTGGTCTGGTTTGGTATGAGAGGTTTCTTGGGGAGGGGGGCGTGGACTTGGCGTTCCACCGCTGACGTGGTGGGTCTCTCTCTCTCTCTCTCTCTCTCTTGTCCTCGCCTTCAAAAGCATTTTTCTTTTCTTTTTTAATTTCTCGATTTGACAGGTACTTTTGGTCCATCCATGTGGTACGCGGAAATGGCCTTGTTTTTCTGCTTCTTACTCCCACGACTAGTCATGAGGTAAATTCACACCTTCTTTTGTTCCAGCTGGTGGAGAGAATCGAGATTGTTGTTTGGATAGGACAACCTAGTTTCGGAATCTATGTCTGTTTACAAAAAGAAATATAGCGGTGGCCAAAGTGAAGGCGTCAACAACATACAATTATTACTTTGCCCGTACGTCTTTCTTTCTTTCTGTAGTAAACGGATGAACATGGTGTCATGCGTCTCTTGATTGGTGTTGCCTCTCGTATACAGTATGTTGGTGTATGATTTGGATTCGCACTGGTGGTGGTGAAGACGAAAGACATTCACGGCACGGCACAAAACGAAGCACAACGTGTACTTCCAGGCCGTCTTTCTCGGCCTGCTACGAACATTTGACCTGATACTTGGTGGGCCGGCCCATTATGTATAGCGGGAGGCGAGAGTAAATGGTCAGCCTTTTTTGTTTAGGGTAAATGGGTCTCAGCCTTTATACATAAAGTGGGCTGCCTCTCAGGTCCGTTCAGGGGGAATGAAAGAAGGGCCAAGCCCAAGAGGCGTTCTCTTCATTGTGAGAGGTTCGCCGCTAGTCGCGTGCCCTCTCGACGAGATGAATGAAAAGGGAATCCCCTAGTACTAGGCTAGGCTACTACTTGGTTGATCGTCCTCGTCACTAGCCGACAGAGCCCCTGGCGCCCATGTCTCCACGTACTCGATCGATCCCCACTCCCATCCATGACTGCTTTATTTGCATCTCTCCTCCCCCTCATTTACTATATATCTTGTCAAAGCATATACTAGTAATTCAGTCACCATATCGTCACAGAAGATCATGACTCATGTATTTTGTTACTAGTATATCACATGTTCTCGTCCTTGACAAAAAATTGTCATGTTCTCTCTCCTCGAAAAAAAAAATTATCATGTTCTCTTCTACAATCAGCCTGTTCGGCTGCCTATTTCGCAGCCAGCTTCTTTGCAGCAGCTACAGTGTTCCAGTTATTTCTTCAGCAGCCGCTACAGTGTTCGCAGTTATTTCTTCAGCAGCTGCTACAGTGTTATCAGCCTGCCGAACAGGCCGAATATATATACAAAGTAGTAAACTAATAATAAACTGGTCCTGGAACATGAACAGGTAGCCGCGTGCTATCCAACATAGATAATGGAGATGACCATATATATATAGTTGGGTACATGCATGCTGAGCAATCTGAGATTATGTTTGTTCGTTTTGATATGCATATCCGTCAAAAGCTGCAAGCCCGCCGCCCACCCCACAGAGAAGAAGGGGAGGGAGGGAGAGAGTGATGAATGAATGAAAACATTTGGTGGTGATTGGCTCCAACGTACGCTCTCCTACCGTGCCAGTTCCTTTGTCGCTTGATCCATCACATCATCCCCCTGCCCACTTTCCATGTGCATGCCACCAACACATCTATTAGTACTTGCATTTCCTGCCTATAGTAAATCTCTGTTATGCCTTAACTTGTACTTCTCGCTGATGTCTTTTTTGTTTTTCTTTTCTACGCAAATATATATAATACCAGGCTTGAAGGTGTCAGAAAATGCTAAATTCTCTCAACCTAATTAATAAAGTCACTTTACTCAGTCACATTAACCCATGGGTGCATCCTTGTTTTTTTTCTTCTGATGTAAGTATTGATTAGTTGCGCATCCAGTTGTATCATTCAGCAAATTAAAATCAATCGCCTTGAACTCTGTCATTATTTAGGGTAAGGAAAAAAGCTTCTTCATTTGACTTGTGTTTTATGTATTTTACACACGGCGGGAGCGGTTGGTTCATGAATCAAAAGTAATATCTTAGTCATAAAATGTGCGTGTGCTCATAGGAGAAAGCGGCTGCACAAAGTTCGTTAAACTGAAACCCAAAGTAGAACTGCATATATGCATATAGCGCAAAGCACAAACAGAATCATTTCTTAAGAAAACTTTGACCATCTACTTGGAACTCGGTCTTAACATGTAACAGTATAAAAGGTTATATTGATGGTTCAAGTGTGCACATTTTGATAGTAGTAATTCAAAACACCACAAATTTTGTGATCGAATGGACTAAAAGATAAGTCACATGATCATGTAGCTGGCAAAATCCAACCCCCAAAATAACAGTCCTACTCAACTGCCCCCACAAACATGCATTTCAATTCTGAAGCGCGCTTCCAGCAGCCTTCCAACAGTATACAATATTCTCTGAAATTGTCCTAACGATCGATCGGGTGCTAGCTAGCTATCGACCGATATTATTGTACATTGATGTCGAGACTATTCTAGCTAAAAAGTTATCACAACTCACGCAACCGAAAACGAAGGTGATCCATGGAAGAAGGTGGAAGAAAGGGAGGAGGGAGGAAGTCGCCAAGCCAACAAATGAGGTAAAAGGTTGCCCTACTGCATCTCTCTCTCATAAGTGCCACCAAGTCCCTGTCCCCTTGTCGTTTTCCTCTCTTTCTCTCTCTCTCTCTCGCCGAACGATTACTAGTAACCAGGAAGATAGAGAGAGAGAGGGGAAAGGAAAAGGCCATCACAGTACATCAATCCTAAGCTGCCAGCAGAGAGACGACGGATGGATGAAAAGGCCATTTGGATGGCCACCGTCGAGTCTCCGTGGACTGTGGTGCAATAAGCTGCCCACAGTCAGTATGAACAGTTGCCGAAGCTGTAGCCGGTGTCCAAATAAATACAGATCGCTTGGTCTCACCTCAAGCCTGTGACGGAAAAGACACACTCCTTCCTACTAGAATCTAAAAACATCCCATCCACTTATTTCTCCTGCTTCTTCTTATATGCTCATCATGTGGGTGCAAGCAAGCAGCGTCCGTGTATGAGCGGAGTATATAGCAGTGACGGTGTATATCTGTAGTACATCGATCGAGTCACTGACTGCAGGGTGGCTATTAGCTAGCCATATCAGGCAGTAGTGGAAAGTAGAAAGAGTGAGCTCGCCACTATGGATATGGACGAGGCCCTCGCCGGCACTGCACAGGGTGACCTCGCCGACGTCGTCGCCCGTGCCGCTGCAATAGCCGCGCTGTCCTCAACGAGTCACCAACAGCCACCCGCTTCCTCTCCTGCAATGGCCGGTCAGATCGTGATGAACCCTTGCGAGGAGGACAGGCGGCTTGCTGTGATGTTCGAGGCGTCGTCGTCGGCCGTCGATCCATACCTGTCCTCGACGACGGCGCCGCACGGCGGCTACTGGCTGCTGCCGCCACAGCAGCTGGCTGCTGCCCAGATCTCCCAGCACGCCTACTTGGGCCGTGATGTGGTGATGACTGGTGGCACCGCCGATGTCGACGGCGTCGACGATGCCGCCATGAGGAGTTCGCCAGTGACGCCTGCTTCTGCCGCTCATCAAATGATAAAGAGGTTAAGGAGTATATATCTTGTATCTCGATCTCGTGGCTTTCTTGGTGTTCTTCTTCCTTCCTCGATGCACACCTTCAACTAATTGCCTAGGAGAATTCATTTTTTATTCCCCTCCCATCGCACATCTTCTCTATATATGACTTATGAGTTCATGTTAATTCGAGCCGTCTTCTTTTTCGCATTCTCTGATTTGAAAATTGTTAAAGTTCCATGGAGCACAGATCGATTTCATGAGGGTTTTCAGCTGTTAATTACTTTTCAAGTGATCTTTACCGGTAGCTCTGGACTGTCAGAAGCTTTAATTGTAAACTCTATAGCATACAGTCCCATTGTGCGTTAGCTTTTCATCTCATTTCCCCATTTTATTAAATTTTCTTCCCCATATACCCATCAAGACGTGGCTTAGCAAGATCTTTCACTCAAAACTGCTTTGGATATAGTTCATTCATTTTATTAAAGTCGGGTGCAAACGCTTTCTATCCGAATAAAAACTTCTTGATGGCCGATTTGACCATCCTTAGTATTTATTAGCTAGTCGGGTTGAATTGATGCACATATATATATGCCGCTTGAAACATTTTTCTATCTCCTGCAAAGGTTTTTTCTTTGCTTCCCCTCTTTCCCCCTTTTTCTCTCTAAAGTCTAATGCCAAACTCTTCAAATCAGAATTTCTATTTGGCTCTTGCTTCATATATGTATCCATTATAATCTTGTAAATGTGTAAGCTGCTATAAACTCAAGCTGACTCCTTGAGTCAATGACACAGTATATTAATTAAGGATCCTGAATTTATTTTCTAAATGCTTGTGTTTACATGCTGCAGAAAGAGCGATGTGAAGAAGGTGGTGTGTATCCCTGCGCCACCAGCGGCGAGCAGCCGGCCAGGTGGAGGAGAGGTTATTCCTTCTGATCTTTGGGCTTGGAGGAAGTATGGCCAGAAACCAATCAAAGGCTCTCCTTATCCGAGGTGCGTACTAATGATCCAATAAATACATATCAACATCAGATCTCTTTCGTTGGTGCTGCTCACATTCCTTGGATTTCTTTTTCTGAAAAGGATAGCTGTCTTTATGTTTGCACATGAATCAGATGTGAATCACATCAATGTGTTGATTGTATTGACATGCAATGCTCGTTTCACGCAGGTATGTGCTAGATCAGCATCATGACAGGTCCAACAAAACCATGGCCATTTTAGATGAGGGGCAGCTCCAATGTTCCTGATCGATCTCGCCTTTTGTTTTGCTCCGGCAGAAATAGTCACTTATAATTATAACTTCGGAACAACATATTGTGTGAAGCTCGTCAAAATCACATGCTTATAGGAAATTTAAATGCATTGATCTATCCCACCTATCAACAACAATATACCTTTACCAAAGAAAACAAACTAGATATGTTTAGCATTATACATCAGTCCGTCATGGGAAATTTTATGCTTCTATCTAATCAGTATGAGTGTATGCCAAGATGATCACAAGTTACAAAAGAAGGGACATTCATATTACCAGGAGGTGAATCTCCTCAATTAGCTAAAATCAAGGATAGGCATTTAAGACTCACTAGGTATACAGATTGCAGCTACTCGAACTCTTTTGCTACCTACATTCACTACAATGCATTGGTGGTCTCTAAACTTGTATCAGGTGTCATTTAGGTAGTTGAACTCTGAAACTGCAGGTTCAATTCCCTAAATTTTCTAAATGTATCCTTTACACCCCCCCCCCCCCCCCCCCGGGGCACCCCCACCCCACACACACCCAAAAAAAAAACCTTTTCCCCTGCCCGTGTGACCATTGCTATTGGAATCAGCCACATCAATTGCCTGATGGATATTTTCAGGATTTGTTTTTGACATAATTGCCACATTTAGCAAGTTTAATGACCCAAATAAGGACCAGACAACAAGTTTACTTTACTCTAACATATTTTATTACTCGTTTCTTTATGCTGATGCGGTGAAACTTATCAGGCCTAATGATACTTGATCTTTGTCTGAACTCACTTTTTAACTAATTTAACTAATGATAACAGTGGAATTGTTAAGTGGACTTAGCCAACAGTAAATTTTGTTGCTTATACCTTTTTTTTTAGAAATCTTGTACCTAAGTTTAATAAGTATATTACGGTTGTTTTAGAAACTCAAATCAAACCATGCTTCCATAATATAGTTGTGCATTTAGTTGGAAATGTCACAAGTATTCGAATTAATGCAATCTAAGTGCGATCAATTTCAAGAAGAAAAAAGAAGACCGGAAATACAATTGTTTGTAAAGACAAGATATATAATAGCCTGCCAACCTACTATTGACCTTGTAAGGTTTCCACAAATATATTATAATCCTCGGTTGTGCTTATTTTAAAATAATGTTCTACATCTCCAGCTATATATGTTGATGGATCTTAGTTTATGTACCTTTATTACTTAGACAAATTGTTATAGCTCCTAATTATGAATTCTGATTGATATAATTTATGGAAACTATTGTAATTCATCAGATAAAAGCTTATATGCATTATTTTCAGTGTCTACGATTAAGTAATATGCATATTTGTTTTACAGAGGTTACTACAGATGCAGCAGCTCCAAGGGGTGCATGGCAAGGAAGCAAGTGGAGCGTAGCCGTAGTGACCCGAACATGCTGGTGATCACCTATACAGCAGAACATAATCACCCATGGCCAATGCAGCGCAATGTGCTTGCCGGGTACTCCCGCCCTCACACTCATGTGTCCACCATTTGCAAGAAGAAAAACAGCTGCAGGGTTGATTCGACAAGTCCATCGCCGTCATCAAAGAACATCGATCAGAACGTGTTTACCAGTAGTGA
Source organism: Eragrostis nindensis (assembly GCA_012490785.1). Classification (NCBI taxonomy): domain Eukaryota; kingdom Viridiplantae; phylum Streptophyta; class Magnoliopsida; order Poales; family Poaceae; genus Eragrostis; species Eragrostis nindensis. The sequence continues at coordinate 65,403 of JAAXCT010000886.1, forward strand.
CATCGAGTACCAACAGTCTACTAACATGATGGAAGGTGATGTAGCTGCGTATGGTGCCTGTGACGTTGATGCTCTCAGCACTGAGGGTGTTGTAACGCCGGTGCCGACCAGTTGCGATAGCATCCAACCTGCAGATGAGGTTTTCGCAGAGTTGGGGGAATTGGAGTCTAGCAATATTCCTGTGAATGCCAACGCCTATTCCAGAGGGGTAGGTTATGAGTGGAACAAGTTCTAATCGATCATGGGGGTCGAAGGCATAACAAATATATATGCTCGATTTAAAAAAGGTTACGAGTACAATAAAGAATTACTGAAGTAATTGTGTGAAAATAATATATATTTGTGCTTATGATTAATTGAAAGGTAATACAGATTTACAAAATTATAAAATAAATATATACCTTTTATTTGCAACACTAGTGTTTACATTTAAAATATGTGCCTATATATGTGAAGTTTACTGCTACCTGCATGTATACAAATTATTCTAGCACATATGTATGGTCTGTTGCCTCTTTTGTGAAGTACGCACTCTGCAGACCTCATTGACAAGGGTTTTGAAGTCGTGCTGCCATTTTCTTCATGCCTTTCTTCCTGAGATGAATACATCGTTCATACATGTAAGCAATCTTTGCCATATTATTATTGATTATTTTTTTCTAAATCTGAAGTGTATCTGTATTAAGAGGCGGTATATAGATATCCACACTTTTCAAATTGCATCCACAAAATCAATTTATTAAAGTCTGATGTGCATCACCCATGAAATAACATTTCTTGGCTTACTGTATTGATTAGCGAATTTGTGACCGTGGAGGATTAATTGTAATTAATGGTCTCGGGAAAAATAATGTTTGGTCCTACAAACATTTTCTTTAGCCACTGAGAAAGTTTCAGCATGGTTCACGTACAGAACATAATATAACCATATCCCCTGTTAATCGTATGGTCGATTGATCATCTAACACCCAATCAGACGCTATCTGTACATCGTTTAACACTTACCTTGATTATGTCCTAATGACTTAATGAGTTCGACCGTGGTATATGTTTACTACAACGTGCGTGGAACCGATTTTCCTTTCTTTAGCAGCAAGATAAAACAATTAATCAGGTGTTGGGTAGTACCTAATCAAGCATCAGTGGTGAATCAGTGATAGTATGACTATGACATGATATTTGACTTTTTTTTTCAGTTAATTCACAAAACCACAACTATTTGGTCTATTGTGCAAGAAACCATAACTTTTGAAACCACTTTCACAAAACCACAAGTATTTGCGCCATATATTGCACAAAATCACAACTTTTAATTTCGGTCACACATGTCATCCACTAAAGATGTGCATAGGGTCAACTGAGGCTAACAAGTAGGCCTACGATCGAAACATGTGGTTTTGTGCAACAAGTGGTGCAAATAGTTGTGATTTTGTGAAACTGATTTCAAAAGTTGTGATTTTTCGCAACAAGAGACCAAATATTTTGTGGTTTGTGAAATTACTCTTTCTTTTTCCTTTGCTGGGAGCAAGGCAATGAATCGCTCTTTTTTAATTTACTATTGTAACATGAATACTGCACCCATTTCATTAATGTTAAAACAGTACTACTCCGCATGTCGTAGTACTTAGTTGGCTTCAACTAATTTTAAAATGTTCGATCAAGTTATCACAAATAGTCGTGACCAAGGAATTTCTTTTTTCTTTTTTGAACGGACTAGACTTTCCATGAAACCATTAGCATCGCATAATCGCGATCAAGCAAAGGCTGAATACAAGCAGGTAGCGTGTCCAATATAGGATCATACTGACGAGAACACTCCTTCCCAAACTATTACATACTCTCGGTTTATGAGCAACTCGATATTAAAGTCGCAAGCTAAAATGCTCTTTAATTCATGCACCAGGCCACCCACGAAACATCGATTATATTCGCCAGATTATACTGCCTTCACCACCATTGATGCCTCCCAGTGGCGAAGCAAGACAAAAGACTCAATGGTGTCCCCTTGTACTACATACAGTGTCATCAAGCTAATAAACAGCAACAACTACATAGTTTCAGTGGAGATGATCAAGATCCATTGGTGTCCTGTGACACCATGAAATAGCCCTGGCTCCGCCCCTGCATCCTCCAAGATAATATTTGATATCCCCAACTTTGATGCAGCTCGGGCACCCTGTAAGCAAGGAATTTCACCTGAACTAATACCATAATATGAAGGGAGAAATGTATGACTGGTTGAGGTAGGTGGATCATGTGAAACCCATTTAGAAAAAGGCTAGTATTTACTACCTGTTCTAGATGTCGCTTTAACTCTAATGTATGAGAATTAAGGGGATGTGAAAAAGGTGAATGCGCAAGAAACGATGAGGAGCTAGATTGATATAGATCGAAATGTATTTGGAATAGAGGAATATGGCTTAAAAGTGAGAATGATAAGTAATTTGAGAGAACTAAATGACAAGTATTTTAGAATGGTCGTAGTAGCTAGAGCTGCAGTGCCTGGTCCTAAATTAGCCATTGTAGAGCTGCAGTGCGCAGTCCTAAATTAGCCATGGCACACTCAAGTTTTTCCCGTGCCGAGCCAAGAGTATTGTGACTTGTCAGCAGCAAGCAAAGATGCATGAAAAGAAGAGATCCGTGGCACCAGCTTGCGATTTGGTCACGAGCGCGCATGCATTTGACGAAAATCAGTAAAGTAGACGCAATACTGCAGGTTCACCCTCACGCCGGGCGGCGGCCGTGCCTGGGATGACGACGATGTGACAAGTGCGGATCGGGGGAAGGAAGAAACGAACCATACGAACGAACATATCGTGCTCTCTAGTATCAAAAGAGTAACTGTTTTCCTCGCAAAAAAAAAAAAGAGTAACTGTTCCCTCGTCAACTCGATCATTTTTCAGTTTGTCAGCTAAGCTCCAGGCATATGTAAAGTTCAGCAAGCAAGAGAGAAACTGCTTAATTCTCTTTCCGTCTGAGAACAAATTCGGTCGACCTGTCGCACTTGCCGGCCGTAGGTGATCGAGGACAGCCGGTCTCTCTTTACTCATTCCTGTAGAAAATAGCACCCAATATTTCCGGCAGCAAATCAAACAGCAGTACGCCATGGAACACCTAAAAGCATCGATCAATGCATTATTGTTTTCAATAAAGAAGACAAGTTGTCATTAATTGACTCCCGAATATATGTGTTCTCGACGAGAGATGTTAGCCTTTGATGCTTTTTTTTTTCTTTTTTAGGTCTGATGTTGTTTATTACTCCTACATTGTGCGTAGCGCTCCTCAAGTCTCTCTGCAATTAACCCCTCGAGCCGTCACACTTAGGCAAGCAAGTCAGTCACTTTGTATATTTTTGTTTGTTATAATTATAGCTCGTCTGAAACTCATGTTCACTGACTACATATATATAATAAAACTAGGATGGCGGCCCGCGCACTTGCGCGGCTAGCTTTGTTAAACTATTTAAATTATTTTTATATTACAGGAGTTTGAACATGATTTATTATTATTATTGTTATTATTATTATATTATAGTAATACATTTCTAACATAGCTAAAATTGATTGGAGCAATTGCTCACTGACTCTGTCCATTTGAGTGTGTGATGAGTCATCATCTCTCTTAATGTCATATTGAAATAACCTATTTATAGGTACCATACATGTAAAGGTCATCATTGTGGCAACTGGCTTGGTCGAAAATAGTGAACATGTAAGTATTGTGTAAGGGCTAGAATAAAAGATGAATCACGGGAACAATATAAAATAATAGATATGATATGAACTCAATCGTAACATATATGTATCTTTTATTAAACCAAGTAAATTGAACAAAATTGATGCTTTTCTATGCAATTTTAATAGTACAGAACTCCCATTTTTTCATAATTTGTTTCATCATGCTGCCTCTACTTATTCTGCTCAATTGTTCTTCTATCAGCATTCTTTCATCTTGGACATGCTTCTATTTTATTTTTTATTTTTTAAAAAATAGGACACATAACATGATTTCAACGAAATATAGACAGAACACTAATAAAAGGTTGCAATATACTTTTAAGAAATAGACAATACCTATTAATTTTCTTACATTAGCCTGTAATGATGTCATTCTTAACTTTGATTCACATATCTCGTCTCTTGCACTTTTAAGCTCTTTGCAACAATGCATGTTTGCTACAGGAGACCTTGACTGAATATATTGAGCTTTTTATAATTATCTAAATATTCAATTTGATAGTCTTGTCTTTTGTTTCCGTCGATGTGAAACACATAAGTGAATAATATACGCTTGTTCCATGCTGTATAATATGATCCATCCACCACGACATCTAACTTGCCTCCTCATATCACCATTAAGATATACTTTGTTAATTGCATTGTCATATTATGTTTCTGCGTTCAAACATCAATCACAGCGCTCAAGTGCACATATGGGTGTATAGCATATGGTAGCCATGGCTCAATAGCTCAGTCTTGATCAAGCCAGCCCCATGTCACTCGCAGTTACGCATACTTAGGTTTCCTTGAAGACTAAACTATACACGCTTCTCATAGATCTATGACTTTACACTAAAGAGGTCTATACGCTGCTAACGATTATCGTGGTACTATGTAAGCAGATGGATCGTGCTTACGTGCATGGTTTCTTAAGGTCATTGTTGGTGCTTTCTAGGTGCACATTTTATATGACAAATATGGTGTTTTTAATACTTTATTATGTCATAATTGCTAACAATTAACCCCCATTATCATATATATGCGTAGTTTCTGTGTATTCGGAAGTATTTGCAGGAAACAAGAGAAGATAAGGAGACTACGAGTAAAGAGCAGCCGGAGGCCCGAAGAGCAAGGAGATTGGAGTCCGTGCCGGTCGGCACGGCCCGTGTGCCGACCGGCACCATGGAGGTCGGGCCCCAAACTTAAAGCCCACTCGGAGAATATGAAGCCCAGAAGAAATATCAGAGTCGGAGTCGGTGAAATCCAGCCCACAACCAAAAGAGACTATAAAGAGGAGATCTTGGTCGCATGCCAGTACCCCAAACCATAGGAGAGAATCCCTTTCATAACCTTTATACAACCGCAGGCCCTTTCATCTCTAGCTGTTAACCACCCTTTCCACACACACCTTTGCCATATTAATTTAGTAGTTTAAATAATAGTTTAAGTCCCGCTTGTTCTTTGTGGTTCGATATTAAACCTTGGAATACTCTAAGGGAAAAAGTGCAACAACTGTACACCGTCCTCTTGCGGTATATAAGTGGGTGCGTACAAACGACCAACAGTCATCCAAACGTTAACCATCATACATGTTTATATATTGGGATTATTTTTCAAAAGTTATGGGTGTATATCTTAAAGTTCTATAATATTGTCACCTTAAAAGTGATCTTTACACTTTGTCAAGTATTTTTCTTTGTTTTTCCTTTTTTTATAGACACGCATACACATGTTTATTATCTATTACTTACTAAAGATAAATATTGTTAGTTTTTAACCATTAAGGCATTACATATTTAGAAAATAATGCATTGCAACTCATGTTTCATCTAAATTATATCTCGGTGAAGGAAGACTTTGGATTCTAATGAAAGGTGCATTGGATGTAAAGTTTTAGCTAAGGATGTGATTTAAATTATTATATTGTTTATATTTTTCATGTGGTTTTCTAAGGTGTATTTCCTAACAATTTAAAGAGAAAATGTTCACTTTCATTTGAATTTATTTTTCAATTGTATTTAGAATATTAAAATAGATTTATATTAATATAAATTTGAAAAAGTGAGTAATCTAGAAACATGAATTAAGTGTATTTTTTTGCTATTTTTATTATTCCAAATTGAGCTAAAATTCAAATGAAAGTGAATAGATTTTCTCTTTAAATTGTTAGGAAATACACCTTAGAAAACCACATGAAAAATATAAACAATGTAATAATTTAAATCACATCCTTAGCTAAAACTTTACATCCAATGCACCTTTCATTAGAATCCAAAGTCTTCCTTCACCGAGATATAATTTAGATGAAACATGAATTAAGTGTATTTTTTGGCTATTTTTATTATTCCAAATTGAGCTATTTTTGACTCATATTGGTATAGTGGGTAAATTAGAAATAGGAATTAGGGGTAATTTTTGGCTACTTTTTTATTATTCCGAATTTATTTTTTGAACTCATAATGGCATGGTGTGTAATTTTGAAAGAGGTGTGAGGGGTATTTTTGGCTCCTTTTATTATTCCGAATTTAGTTATTTTTTTACTCATAATGCCAAGGTTGGTAATTTAGAAATTGTCGTACCCCATTTCTGAAGTACTTAGTGTTTACCGTATCAGTCCCTGGATCAGTAGCTGATACGACACTTTCACAGAATGCTTCACAGCGAATACTTTATTTATATTACCGAGGGTCATTACAAGCCTTTTCATACATAAAGGTCTTTATACAAATGAGGCGGGCGGCCTCAACACACACAGACATCACGCTCAAAGGCTGACGCAGCAGCCAGAGCTAACACTAATGCTAGCGGAAGACGGCAGGGCTCCACTCCTACAAGCATCGCTTGAGCGAAGGCCGAACTCTACTCTTCATCACCATCAGCTTGAAAGTCATACTCGGGTTCATCTTCTGAATGATTTAAGCAAGGGTGAGTACTTAAGGTACTCAGCAAGCCTAACACGAGGGGTATGATTATGCAAGGGATTATCAAAGGGTTAGGCTTATGGTTTGAGACAAGGCGAGAAAGCAAGTTTATGCAAGGTCGTTTTTGAAAAAAAAGAATTTCGCAATTCTAATCAAATATCTGTAGAGATTAAGTGGGGTTGGGCGGCCCTGGGGGAGATGCAATCCATCCCGCCAGTTCCTCAATTTTATCACTGGCCGACAGCCAGCACACGGCTCCAAACCGGCGTTTTCCAAAAACACACCAAGGAAACTCACGCAGAAAATCTAATCATAGTGTGGCCGATGCTTTCGCGTTGTCCAATACCGTGGAACACGGCTTCCCGGAAAGTTTCTTAACCTTGGCCAAGGGTGCACAAATTTCCCCACAAGGTGGTCCAGTCCTCCCTATCGTCATAGTTTGGACTGTCCCACTAAAGGTTCCATACCTACTTCGTACCACCACGGCATCCCCCACGGACATCTCCAGGGGCTTCACAATCATAATAATATGGCCAGTCATAAATGCCGGATCTCGAACACCCACCAACGAACGAGTCTTCTCCTGGGACTCCGTTGCAATCTCCTGCCTCCGGGGGGTACCGGGTGAGTACTAGTAGGGTGTGGTTCCAATTCCGCGCCCATTCACGGCTTGTGGCTGCGCGAGGGGTGCTAGGCAAAGGCGGCACAAGAACCGGTCCTTATACGACCGAACCAGGCATCTTCAATAGCCAATCCACAAGTGGAAGGGCGTCCCAGAGATAGCCTCCCCACTGAGGACTACCTCGCCTGGTCCCGCCAAAAATCATCCCTCACTAGGGTTGCACTTTATTATCATACCACCCAATTTCACATTTACACACACCACCAAGACACACGCATTTACACGAAAATCATGTGAGCAATATTAATTAAACACATGTGAAAGTCCTAAGCAGCAAGCATATCAACAATTCATTAATTAAATTAATGATGTTGATTCCTAGGTCTAACAAGGGTACAGGATATAATCGAGTCAAGGTAGGCAATCAAATATTGCATAGGACCATTCTAGCATTTAAATTTATTTAAATACCATGCAATTTATTTATAAACAGCTCTAAATAGGATATTTGCAAACATAGGATCAATATGGTCAAAGGAAGTTAGACTTGCCTTCACCAAGCTCTTCTTCCTCTAAATCCTCGTAATCAGGATCCTCCGGGTCTTCGTCTTGATTATCTATCGAGTTAAAAAGAATAAATCTACCGCTTGCAATCAAATTAACAAAGCAATAAATCCAAATAAAATTCCAAATAAAACCAGAGAGGAGTTGATTTTGGTGGCATTGGATAGATTATGATTTTAGATGAATTTTGGCGCAAGTTTCGCCAAGATCGGAGTTAAAACGATGGAGATATTGATTTTCGTAGTAAAAGAAAGGAAATTGATTAGGACTAGATTATCTTAATTAAGTATAACCATAACCCTAATTTTCCAGAGTGTAGCAAAGGTTGGAAAATGGTTAGGAAAGAATATTGGATTTTTGAGGAATTTTGGGAATTTTTCTGATGTTGGAAAGTGGGCGAAATAAGATTTTGTGTGCGTTTCCGGGGTGGCCGTAGCAATTTCCAGCGCGTTGTCTCACTGACCGGTGGGCCAGAGGGCCCAGCGGGGTCCGCGCTTTACTGTTCGGTGCACCGGATCCACAGAGCGGTGGACCGGGCTGTGCTGAGTGGCGGGTCCATGGTGCGCCGAATCCGCCACGTGGGCAGGCGACTCGGTCGCTGCGGCCCACGCGCCGACGTGGCGTGCCACGTCGGACGCTGGCGCGGCGCGGTCAAACGCGACGGCGCGCGGCGGCGCGCGGCGGCGGCCTCGCCGAAACCCTCGCCGGCAGTGACTACAGGCGAAGGAAGGGGGCGCGAAGCATTCCGACGGATTCCGCGCGCGACGGCGAGTGCAGTGGTAGGTGATGTTGTCGTCGGGGACGACGGACGCGGCGGCGCGGCGCCGCCGGAGTTGGCGATGCGCCGGCGAGCGAGGGGGAGAAAGGAGGGGAGTGCGATTCGGTCGAGTGCGAGTGGTCGCGCGAGTGCGCGGAAGGGCAGAGAGTCGCACGGGTAGCTTAGCCGGGCCGGAGGAGGCGCACGGCGGCCGGCGGCAAGAGAGAAGGGCGGCGGCCATGGCGGCGCTCGGTGCGGAGGTGTTGCGGAAGAGCGAGAGAGGAAAAGAGAGAGCGCAAGAGGGAGGGGGAGTCACGGTGAACCTAAAGGTGCTACGCGTTGACGAGGAGAAGGGCCGGAGCGGCGGCACGAGCTCGCCGGAGCTCGGCGGCGCGCCGGGGTGCACGGGGAAAAGAAAAGAGGCGCACGCGCAAGAGCGTGCTTGAGCAAGTGCGGACGTGCGTGCGAGTGCGAGGAAGTGGTGGATGGCCTCGGTGTGCTCGCGTGTGGCCGGAAGTGTGGCCGGCGGCGAGGTCATTAGGCAGCGCTACCCCGATGCTCGATGAGATGAGCTACGCGCTAGCAAAAAGGTCGACGAGATCGTGCGCAAGAGAGAGAGAAGGGCTCGAGGGTGCTCACCGTGCTCTTAGTCAAGTGAGAGAGGGAACAGAGGGGTGCCGGCGACGGAGATGGCGAACGGCGGCGCTAGGGTTCCAATGTTCTTGACCTGCGATCCACGGCTGCGGACGAGGTGAGCACGATGAGATCGAGCGCGGGAAGGAGATGCTGGAAGGGGAAGAAGTAGACGTCGGGACTCACCGTCGGCAGAGAGAGAGCTCACCGGAGAGTTCACCGGAGAGAGAGTGGGGTGGGGAATTGAGCAGTGGAGAGCTCGGGAGTGAGTGAGGGAGTGAAATGAAATGAGAGAGGGAAAGAGAGGGTCTGCCCCTTGCTTTATAGGCGGCAATGGCGGTTCGGAGAGGCGGTTTCGCCGGCGAGAAATATCTCGCCGGACTGGAGCTCGACATGACGCGCAATGGCGGTTCTCGTGCTTCGATGATCGGTGGTGACGCGCGAGAGGAGCTTGAGCAGTGCTCGGGACGCGATGGAGCGAGAGAGGGAGGCGCTGTGGCTGATGTTGGAGGGATGGAGCTCGCCGGATTTATAGGAGACTTGGCGCGCGCGTGTTGGCGGTCGTTAAACCATGTTTTGACCGCCACCCTACCGGTAAATAAATACATAACACCAAGATTTTGTGCATAGTAGATAGGAATAATGCTACTCCACAAGTTTTGGTGGATATTTGGATGCAGGAGTGAATAATGGAGAAAAGTGGGCCCAGTCAGGGAAATTCCCTGGCCGGCCGGCCCCACCCTAGGCCGGCCGGCCCCACCTGGTGGCCACAGGCCCCAGGCTTTCTCCAGCGGGCTGGAAAATAATCCTTAACGTGCAATTCAAGCCCAGCTCTGCAGGATTCCACCGACGTTCTAGAAGGTGGGCTATTTGGGCCTTTACCTGGCCCTCACTTCAATTCTGCCGACCCCAGCAGGAAACCGACCTTCAGACCACCTTCAGGGAGTGATCTGGAGCGTCCAGGAGCAAGTCGGTGGCAAACCGCCACAGGGGACGGCTGGCCGGCCACCCCCTCAGGCCGGCCGGCCGACTTTGGCGCCACCGCCTCTCCAGCTTCGGCCAGGGTGCTTCCACCGCCTTCACAAGCTATAAAAGGGACCCCTCGGCCTCCGAATCAAGGAGCACCATCACACTTCATCCAAGTGTTCATTAGTTTAGTTGAGTAGTAGCTTTGGGAGTTAGAGTAGAGTAGAGTAGAGTGAGAGCTCTCTCGGGCTTCCGGAGTATTCTCGGAGTTCGGTATAGTTCTTTGTATCTTACTCTTGAGATATTATTGTATTTATTATATAATTTGTTTTATCTTTATTTATTTATTTTAGTAATTCTTTTCTATTTAGTTTATTTATTCGTTAAGTAAGTGCTCGTAGAAGTCTTGTTGTGGGATTCGTGATTGTTGGAATAGCGAGTACGAGAGAGTGCCGTCGTCGGAGATGACGTCGTGTGAAATCTGTGCTTGCTCATTCTTAGATAGGACTGCTCCGTTGATCAAGAGTAGCTCCTCTAGGCGGGTTGTAAGCGTGGCGCTTAGATCTTGGCCTATGCACGTTTGGCACCCAACCCCACGGAGGATGGTAGCCGCGAGTGTATGTGACAGCTGCACCGGTCTCTGTAATCCACCACGTCCGGGTTGGACTCAGAGGGTCTTAATTATAGCGGATGGATCCCCAGGGTGAACTAGCAGCATCGGTTGCCCTGGCACTTCCGTGCCCCGAAACGACATGACTTGTATGTGTATGAGCTTAACTAGAGTAAATAACCTTTGTAGAATTGACTGCTAGAAAAGTAAATAATAGATAAACATACAGGTAGCCTTAACTCTATCTCGTTGCTCTCCCAAATGTATACTACGATTTATTTTACTACCTTGGATTTGAGGATGTGTGTGCCACCCATATATATCATGCCTATCTTACCCCCGTCTCAAGTATAGTTGATACATTATTTCTTTCTCCAAATTATCCAATGCATAGCTATTATTCAGCTTTCTTTTGCTCTACTTCCCTGCGGAAATATAAATACGATAACCCTGGAATACTCCAAGGTGAAATGCTACAATGGTGATCCGTGCGCTTGCGGAATTAATGAATTTAATTTTATCGCATAAGAACCGCCAACAAGCATTTCTGGCGCCGTTGCCGGGGAAGTAGCAGCTAGGAACTGAATAAATCCATTGAAATTTGCGAGAAGAATAATGATCACTTACTTTTGCGGGCTTACCCTTGTCCTGGTTTTTCTTCTTGTAAAAATTTGAAACAGGACTGTGCATGACTGGTTTCGACCTACCAGAAAACTTCCACTCAGATCCAGAACAGTTCTTGAGGAAAGTTCGAGCCAAACTCACCAAACAGATCCGCAAGAACGCTCTGGCTCTCGAATCGTCTCCTCCACCGGTTGTCAGGGCCTCCTCAACGAACAGTTGTAAGGATCGTGTGACCGAGAGGGGGGGGTGAATCGGTGCACTCTAGAATCTATTTCCAAACACTTACACCCAAGCAACTCCTAGCGAGTAGTTCTAGTAGCAAGGTAAAGCACACTAAGGAGTATCCTTAACCTATATAGCTAGTGCATATAGATAACACAAACACACCACACTAGCAACCTAGCACAAGATAGATAGATAGCGGAAGACTTAAGCTAGGCAAGGCAAGGTAACAAGATAACTAGAGACAAGGCACCCAAGATACTAGGCACACTAAGTAGAGTCCTTAGAGCTATTAGATAGGCTATAACAAGTAAGCACACGAGCAAGGCAATCAAGCAAACCTAGTGAAGCTAGTAGGTTCCAAGGTAAAACCACAAGCAAGATAAGATCACAACTCAAGTACTACAAGCAATCATATGAAGTGCGATAAGTAAATGCGAGTAGTAAAGGAGAAGGGATAGAGAATGCTCATGATGTTTTCCCGTGGTCTCGGAAGGATGGCGCCTTCCCCTACTCCACGTTGGGTCACTCCCGCCGGAGTCTCGACCCCGTCCCTCCGCTCGATGGCGATCCCTCCTAGAGCACACTTCACCCTCCGAGTGAAGTCGCGGGCACGTCCCGCCGGGCTCGATCCCGGGTACTCTTCCGGAGGTAAGGCTCCGCACGTGATGCGTGCCAAAGGGCGCTCCACTAGTGATGCTTCTTTCGCACGGGAAGCTCCAAGACCGTGTACAAACTTGTGTCGGCTTCCACACTCTCCTTGGACAGCTCAACACCGACGCCTAACCGGTCTAGGCCTTGCCATAGACCAAGAGTAACAGCCCTAGATGACTCTCTCAAGCCCACACTAGCCTAGAGATCAAAGGATGCAACTTGCTACTCTCTCAAGCACTAGGATCACTCCAAATCCCTCTCAAGTGCTTCACACTTCTTCCTCTTGGCTTCTTGGCAGCACCTCCCCTCTTTCCTGGGTCCAAGAGCCCCTCAAAGAGGTAAACAACCGACTATATATAGGCCTCCAACCTCAAACTAGCCGTTGTCCAAAAGTGCCCAGTCTGCGTGATGACCGTACAATAGGACCGTACTGTCCGGTCTCCATCTGACCGTATTGTCCGGTCTTCACCAGACCGGCATCCAGGGAGTGCTGCTCTTCATCTCAAACCAGACCGTATTGTACGGTCCCTTGGACCGTATTGTCCGGTCCCCTTTCTTCATCAGCCAACAGAAACTTCTCCTTCTCTGTTGCTCTTCTCCTGTAAGACCGTATTGTACGGTCTCCACGACCGTATTGTCCGGTCAACTGTCCGGTCTCTATTCTTCCACTTCCAGAAACTTCAGCTTCTCTGTCTGGATCTTCCAATAGAGACCGTACTGTACGGTCTCCTTGACCGTACTGTCCGGTCTCTTCTGCCTTCGCAGCTTCGATCTTCTTCTTGATCTTCTTCTTCAACACTTGATCTTTTTGGTTCCTTCAACTCTCTTCTGCCACCCTAGCCCCTGAGAGACTCACCATGCATCCAATGATCTCTATAACTAGTGTGTACTAAGAGAACCACCTCGAACCCTCTTGATAGTCCGGTTTTTCCTATGGACTCAAGCTAACATCTAACCAAGCAACACCCGCTTGGATCTAGCATGTCCTTAGCCTTGATCCATGTCTTCTCCGCGACTCCATCAAGTCCGTTCTTGTGTAGATGAAGGCAACCAATCATCCTTTTCATTAAGTTCATGGTGTGTTGGCGTTCACCACCAACGGACGGAGCTTTCTTCATACGTGACCTATAAGATCTCACAAAGAGTGTTAGTCACAATTCATGGTTCTCATCCTATCACCAAAACATTCATACCTTGGGGTTTCCCTAGCTCCAATGGTCATGAAGCTTACAATCTCCCCCTTTTTGGTGATGGATGACAACCATGATAAAAATGATCGAGAAGATAAAGAATGTAATGACAAAAACCAAGATAAAAACGCAACTCGATCAAGACGCTAAACAACAAGTATATGATAGAGAGAAAGTTACCTTGTTGATTAGGTCGAGGCAAGTCATAGCTCAAAAGAAGTCACAAGTTAGAGCAAAAACTCATATCACAAGTGAATGAAAGCACATGGAGCTATGACAAGCAAAAGATTGCAAGGGGTTTACCTTCATACTTACTTTGTATAATTCCGCTCCCCCTTGACAAGTGCACCAATCTCAAGATTGTGTGAAGATCGATCATCTTGATCACTTGATCTTCATTCGCGCACACTCCCCCTTGAGACGGCATTGCTTCTTCCTTATCACCTCAAGATTGTGTGAAGATCGATCGACTTGATCACTTGATCTTCATTTGTACAAACTCCCCCTTGAGGTGACATCTTCCAACTCATTGTAAGTCCGAACTCTTCTTCCCAACTCTTCTCCGCTCGAACTCTTCTCCCATATTCTTGCTCGATCATTAAGCCCAACTCTTCTCCCCCTTTGGCATCTATCATCCAAAAAGAAATCTTCCAAGGGAGAAAAGGTTAGTGTAAACGTATGGGACGAGTGGGAAAATGAGTTACTTGATTTGGCGTGAAGCTCCCCCTTGATCCGTGATTCTCCATCTCCAACAATTTCCTACACACATTCTCAAAAGAATATTGTCTTGAAGTACATAGGGGTTAGTTGATGATGATGGAAATGTATGAACCCTTAGACTTTGAGCCGCGCAAGTGGATTTATCCTTGGAGCTCAAAAATCTTGGTTCAATGGGCATGAAGCTCATATAACATTGCTATAAAATCATCATAGGAGGTCATATACTCATATTGTGAATAAGCAACTCCCCCTAGATGGGTGCTCGGCGCCGAGACACTTATGCAAGATGCATGATGCAAATGCAAGGAATGATAAGTGTACAATGCATGATGCTATAAGGGTAAAACAAGAGAAAGCTAAGAGCGAAGTTACCAACAACAAATTTGAGCCCTCCATGAGCTTGATCACAACGAGCCATTCTTCAAAGCCTCGGGAGCCAAGTACCACCAATCCCAAGCTTAACCCATGCCCATTGCTATCTCAAGAAGGTTAGTCGTCGGTCCTACAAAAACAAGAAGAACACACAAAAACAACAACACAAACAAAAACAAGCAAAGTATATATACATATATACATATGTAAGCTCAAGGATATCAAGTGAAGTCGGAGAGGTCGAGAACATTAAGTTCTCCCCGGAGCTTACAAAAGGTCTTCTTGTCAAGTGGTTTGGTGAAGATGTCCGCCAATTGTTCATGAGTCCGAACACCAATCAATTCAATATCCTTCTTGGCCACATGATCTCGAATGAAGTGATGCTTGACTTCAATGTGCTTGGCATGGCCGTGATCACCCTTGTTGAGAGCCATATTGATAGCACTTTCGCTATCACAATAGAGAGGTACTTGCCCATAAGATAATCCATAGTCCAATAGGGTTTGCTTCATGTATAGGAGTTGAGCACAACAAGCACCGGCCGCCAAATATTCCGCCTCCGCCGTAGAGATAGCCACACAATTTTGTTTCTTGGAACTCCATGAGATGAGTGATTGTCCAAGAAATTGGCATCCACCGGAGGTACTCTTTCTACTCACTTTGCATCCGGCGAAGTCCGAGTCCGCATAGCCAACAAGTCCAAAGTCCGAGCCTTTTGGATACCATAGGCCCATTGTAGGAGTACTCTTGATGTACCTAAGAATTCTTTTCACGGCACTCATATGGGACTCCTTGGGGTTAGCTTGATAACGAGCACAAAGGCACACACTAAACATGATATCCGGTCTAGATGCGGTAAGGTAAAGAAGTGAACCAATCATAGAACGATAGAGTTTAGGATCCACCGGTATACCTTTTACATCCACATCAAGAGGGACACTTGTAGCCATAGGTGTGTCGTAGGGCTTGGAGTCTTCCATGCCGAATCTCTTAAGAAGATCCCGAGTGTACTTCTCTTGGTAGATGAACGTGCCCTCCTTCATTTGCTTGACTTGAAAACCGAGGAAGACATGAAGTTCACCTATCATGGACATCTCAAACTCTTTCTTCATAAGAGCACGAAACTCATCATTATAGATTTCATTAGTGGAGCCATAGATGATATCATCAACATAGATTTGACAAACAAAGAGATCATCACCAATATGCTTAGTAAAGAGAGTGTTGTCGATACTACCGATCTTGTAGCCCTTGGTGATGAGATGATCTCGAAGTCGTTCATACCATGCTCTTGGTGCTTGTTTGAGTCCGTAGAGAGCCTTCTTAAGCTTGTACACATGGTCCGGATGCTCGGGGTCCTCGAAGCCGGGAGGTTGCTCTACATAAACTTCTTCATTGATTAGTCCATTGAGAAATGCACTTTTCACATCCATTTGGTGAAGTTTAAAATCAAAATGAGAAGCATAAGCAAGAAGTGTTCTTATAGCCTCAAGACGAGCGACGGGGGCAAAGGTCTCGTCAAAGTCGACGCCTTCAACTTGAGAGTAGCCCTTCGCCACAAGTCTTGCCTTGTTCCTCACGATTGCTCCCTTCTCATCTTGCTTGTTCTTGAAGACCCACTTAGCGCCAATGACATTGGATCGCTTGGGCCGCTTCACCAACTTCCAAACATCATTCCTCTTGAAGTTGTTGAGCTCCTCTTGCATGGATAGCACCCACTTGTGGTCTTTCAAGGCTTCCTCGATCGTCTTCGGCTCTAGGGTAGAGACAAAAGAGAAATTCTCAACAAAGTTAGCTTCATCAACGTAATTAGGTTTATATTGACTTCTCCTAGTCTTTATCCCTTGAGAAGGACTCCCAATGATGAGATCACGTGAATGATCCCGAGCAATGGGTTTGTGCTTCCTTGAAGGTTCTTGTCGAGGAGGAGGAGGAGCCGGCGAAGTGTCTTGCGCATCTCTTGCGGCTTGCTCCCTTGAGATGTGAGTGTCTTGTTGTCGAAGGGGTGAACCCGAGCCATCATCTTGAGTTGAAGTAGATTGTGCTTGTTCTTGATTGCTCGGTGAAGCTTGGCTCGTAGATGCATGAGGTAGACTTGATGGCGCTTGTTGCGGTTCGCTTGGAGTAGCTTGACTCGATGCATGTTGCGGTTCGCTTGATGGAGCTTGACTCGAAGATGCTTGTTGCGGATCACTTGAGGGTGCTTGATGTTGTTCGCTTGAGGGAGAGCTTGGATTCACTTGAGATGTGCTCGTAGAAGGTCCGCTTGATGAAGTTGTTGGAGGAGGTGTCGGAGGTTCATCTTCACGAGGAATAACTTCACCAATGGGCATGTTCTCCAAAGCTTCCTCCACGGGTTCATCACCTACAATATGAGAAGAAGGAGGGTCTTCTTGAGACCCGTGAGACTCATCAAATTGCACATCACAAGTTTCTTCAACAAAGCCGGTAGAGGTGTTGTAAACCCGATAAGCCTTGGCCGAGCCCGAGTAACCGACAAGAATGCCCACGTCGGTCCTCTTCTCGAACTTGCCAAGTCTTTCCCTCTTCTTGTAGATGTAGCACTTGCAACCAAACACTCGGAAGTAGGCAACATTCGGTCTTCTCCCAACAATCACTTCATATGGGGTCTTGTTTAGCAACTTGTGAGGATAGATCCGGTTGGAGGTGTAGCATGCGGTGTTGATAGCTTCCGCCCAAAACTTCTCCGGAGTGTTGTACTCGTCAAGCATAGCACGAGCAAGAGTGATAAGTGTCTTGTTCTTCCTCTCAACAACACCATTTTGTTGAGGAGTGTATGTAGCCGAGAACTCATGCTTGATGCCAATCTCATCACAATAGTCTTCAATGATAGAGTTTTTGAACTCCGTCCCATTATCACTCCGAATCTTCTTGATGCGATGCCCATACTCATTTTGTACTCTTCTAGCAAACTTCTTGAATATCCCAATTGCTTGTGCCTTGTTCTCAAGAAAGAATACCCAAGTATATCTTGAGTAGTCGTCCACTACCACCAAGCAATAGAGATTCCCACCAATGCTCACATAAGTTGTAGGCCCGAAGAGATCAATGTGTAAGAGCTCGAGAGGTCTTGAAGTTGACAAGAAATTCTTGGATGGATGAGGTGAAGCCACTTGCTTTCCGGCTTGGCATGCACTACATAGCTTGTCCTTCTCAAAGGTGACATCCTTGACTCCTCTCACTAGCTTGTTCTTCATTACACGCTTGAGTTGACCCATACCAATGTGAGCAAGCCTCCGATGCCATAGCCAACCTAGAGCGGACTTAGTGAAGAGACAAGTGCTAGGGGCAACAATGTTAGTCTCAAAATCAACAACATATAGATTATTATGACGAAAGCCCTTGATAGTGAGACCCATAGCATCATTATGAAGAACCACCCCATTAGCATCAAAGTTACAAGAAAAGCCAAGATCACATATTTGAGCAACGGATAGAAGATTGAAGTTTAGGGACTCAACAAGCAATACATTTGAGATAGAGAGGTCATTTGAGATAGCCACCTTACCAAGACCTCTCACCTTGTGCTTGGAGTTGTCGCCAAATGTGACCTTGTCATGATCTTCATTTTCTTCCAAGTTGGTGAAGATGGATGAAGTACCGGTCATGTGTTGAGTGCACCCACTATCCAACACCCAATGTTTGCCACCAATCTTGTAGTTCACCTTGGAAGTAGCCATCAAGCAAAGAGGAGTGTTAGTATCATGAGAATCAATTGACATATCATTTACCTCTTGCTTGCTCTTGATGTAGGCCATAGGAACTCCATTGAGAAAATCCAAGTCCAATGCATCCAAGGCGTCAATCATTGCCTTGGTGACTCCATTGTGTCTCCACATGGTCCGATCAACACCCATGTGTGTGACATGAGTTCCAAGTTGAAGACCTTGAAACCTTCCCACATCTCCACTAGCATTGAAGTACTCAAGAATGTTGTAGATTTGATTCTCATAGGATAGTGCCATCAAGATCATGTCCTTGAGAGTCATACCACTAATATCATCATTGAGATCATTTAGAATATGGACCTTCCTATTGTATGGTATCATAGAGATCACCGTGTGAATAGCATGCTCATCACTAATCTTTTCTTCACCTTCAAAAGAGTTCACTCTAGCCACCAACACAAGAAGCCTCTTCCAACAATCAAGCCAAGACTCTCCATCTTCCCTATAGAACACGTCATACATGTCGAAGAGATGATAGTGAGGCCGATCGGCAAGATCCGGCTCATACAAAATGTAGTATTCTTCAAAGAGGGATGACAAGACTTCTCTCTTCATGTGATATTCCTTGATAGGCTCCGGCTCATCATCACTAGCACTTGAATAGTCATCATCACAATAGAAGACGGGAACTCTATCATCTTCCTTTTCTTCCTCATCATCACTTGGGGTCTTGAATGTGTTAGAGAGCAAAAAGCGAGCCCTTCTTCTTGTGACGATCTCAATGACTTGCTCGATTGAATATGACTCAAGCTCAAAGCCCTCAAACTCAATGTGATCACCATACTTGTCCTTTGGAAGAGCATCAAGAAACCTTCTAAGACCTTGACCCTTAGTGACTATCCAAAGCTTGTTCTCATTTATCCTCTTGATGAGAGAATCCATCCGAAGAGCAAACTCAACAAGATCTTCATTCGGCTCCATAGAGATGTGATCCAACTCATCACATAGCTTGAGATATCCATCCTCTTGATCCCGAGAAGAAGAACCTTCACCAACACGAGATGATGATTGAGCTTGAGGTAGAGGTTGAGCTTCAATGTGTTGATCTTCACTTGCATGAGAGATATCCTTGCCCTTCTTGATATCCTCCTCAAGAGAGGAGAGAATAGCAACCACCTCATCATAGGGCATGTTCACAAACTCATCCACTCGAGCAAAAGCAAGAATACCAAACCGTGAGAGTGGTAGTGATCGGATAAGCTTCTTCACAACATGCTTGTGCATAATAGATGGATAGCCTCGTGACATGAGTTTCCTAGCAAGAACATACAAGCGAGATGCGAAGTTAGTGATATCCTCATTATCATTCAAAACAAGCTCATCATACTCATCACGCACACCATAGTAGGAAATGTCATTAAGCACACAATCATAAGGCTCAATCAAGGTAGAGGCGATGGAAGTGTTAGAAACGTCATCATGAGTGGACTCCATTTTCCCACACGCAATCCCGGTCACGACTCAAGGCGGTAAAGCCTCAATAAAGAGCACTTGGCTCTGATACCACTTGTAAGGATCGTGTGACCGAGAGGGGGGGGTGAATCGGTGCACTCTAGAATCTATTTCCAAACACTTACACCCAAGCAACTCCTAGCGAGTAGTTCTAGTAGCAAGGTAAAGCACACTAAGGAGTATCCTTAACCTATATAGCTAGTGCATATAGATAACACAAACACACCACACTAGCAACCTAGCACAAGATAGATAGATAGCGGAAGACTTAAGCTAGGCAAGGCAAGGTAACAAGATAACTAGAGACAAGGCACCCAAGATACTAGGCACACTAAGTAGAGTCCTTAGAGCTATTAGATAGGCTATAACAAGTAAGCACACGAGCAAGGCAATCAAGCAAACCTAGTGAAGCTAGTAGGTTCCAAGGTAAAACCACAAGCAAGATAAGATCACAACTCAAGTACTACAAGCAATCATATGAAGTGCGATAAGTAAATGCGAGTAGTAAAGGAGAAGGGATAGAGAATGCTCATGATGTTTTCCCGTGGTCTCGGAAGGATGGCGCCTTCCCCTACTCCACGTTGGGTCACTCCCGCCGGAGTCTCGACCCCGTCCCTCCGCTCGATGGCGATCCCTCCTAGAGCACACTTCACCCTCCGAGTGAAGTCGCGGGCACGTCCCGCCGGGCTCGATCCCGGGTACTCTTCCGGAGGTAAGGCTCCGCACGTGATGCGTGCCAAAGGGCGCTCCACTAGTGATGCTTCTTTCGCACGGGAAGCTCCAAGACCGTGTACAAACTTGTGTCGGCTTCCACACTCTCCTTGGACAGCTCAACACCGACGCCTAACCGGTCTAGGCCTTGCCATAGACCAAGAGTAACAGCCCTAGATGACTCTCTCAAGCCCACACTAGCCTAGAGATCAAAGGATGCAACTTGCTACTCTCTCAAGCACTAGGATCACTCCAAATCCCTCTCAAGTGCTTCACACTTCTTCCTCTTGGCTTCTTGGCAGCACCTCCCCTCTTTCCTGGGTCCAAGAGCCCCTCAAAGAGGTAAACAACCGACTATATATAGGCCTCCAACCTCAAACTAGCCGTTGTCCAAAAGTGCCCAGTCTGCGTGATGACCGTACAATAGGACCGTACTGTCCGGTCTCCATCTGACCGTATTGTCCGGTCTTCACCAGACCGGCATCCAGGGAGTGCTGCTCTTCATCTCAAACCAGACCGTATTGTACGGTCCCTTGGACCGTATTGTCCGGTCTCCTTTCTTCATCAGCCAACAGAAACTTCTCCTTCTCTGTTGCTCTTCTCCTGTAAGACCGTATTGTACGGTCTCCACGACCGTATTGTCCGGTCAACTGTCCGGTCTCTATTCTTCCACTTCCAGAAACTTCAGCTTCTCTGTCTGGATCTTCCAATAGAGACCGTACTGTACGGTCTCCTTGACCGTACTGTCCGGTCTCTTCTGCCTTCGCAGCTTCGATCTTCTTCTTGATCTTCTTCTTCAACACTTGATCTTTTTGGTTCCTTCAACTCTCTTCTGCCACCCTAGCCCCTGAGAGACTCACCATGCATCCAATGATCTCTATAACTAGTGTGTACTAAGAGAACCACCTCGAACCCTCTTGATAGTCCGGTTTTTCCTATGGACTCAAGCTAACATCTAACCAAGCAACACCCGCTTGGATCTAGCATGTCCTTAGCCTTGATCCATGTCTTCTCCGCGACTCCATCAAGTCCGTTCTTGTGTAGATGAAGGCAACCAATCATCCTTTTCATTAAGTTCATGGTGTGTTGGCGTTCACCACCAACGGACGGAGCTTTCTTCATACGTGACCTATAAGATCTCACAAAGAGTGTTAGTCACAATTCATGGTTCTCATCCTATCACCAAAACATTCATACCTTGGGGTTTCCCTAGCTCCAATGGTCATGAAGCTTACAACAGTACCATGGCCGACCCCGTTGTTGAGAAGACGATCAATGACTTCTCCGCGCCAACTACGGAGAACATCCGCGTGGGACCCAACCCGCGCGTCACCAACAAGGACTACGAGCTCAAGCCAGCCTTGATCAACATGATCTTGGCCAGTCCTTTCTGTGGGAAGCCGTCGGAGGATGCAAATGCTCACCTCCAAAGGTTCCTGATGACGTGCAACACTTTCGTCATAAAGGATGCACCTCAGGACGCTATCCGACTACAGTTATTCCCTTTCTCTCTGTTGGGGAAGGCTCTCCAGTGGTTCTACGCGAACCAAGAGTCCCTCGACACGTGGACGGCATGCTCCAATGCCTTCCTCGCCAAGTTCTTCCCGCCGGGCAAGACGACTGCCCTGCGGAACAAAATATCGGGCTTCCAACAGCTCGCAGATGAGTCGACCGCGGAAGCCTGGGACAGGATGCAGGAGTACGTTCTCTCATGCCCGCACCATGGCATGGAGGAATGGCTCCTCATACAGAGTTTCTACCACGGTTTGAGGCCGTCCGCTCGAGAGCACCTCGACGCCGCAGCAGGCGGCTCCTTCTTCTCCCTTAGCGTGAAGAACGCTAAGAAGTTGATTGAGAAGGTGGCAGCCAACCAGACTCATGGTGAACGCCAAGCGGCGAGCACCAAGACCTGTGGAGTGCACCAAGTGGAGACGATGGACATGCTCGCCATCAAGCTCGATCAGCTACTCCGCAAGGTGGAGTCTCCGCAGGACCTGCAAGTTGCGGATTCCCGCATGACATGTGAGGAATGCGGCAGCATTGGGCATATGGGCATCAATTGCCCAAATACGAGAGAGGAATGCAATTTCCTCAACAATGGCAATGGGTTCCGCTCCCAGAACAACTACGGCTGGAATTCCAGGCCCGACCTCTCCTTCAACAAGAATCAGGGAGGTAACAATGGTAATCTTTCCCGTTATGAGCCCTCTATCAAGGATCTAGTTCTCGGCCAGGTCAAGATTAATGACAGCATTAGTAAGAAATTTCTTACTACGGACAAGGCTTTAGAGAGCATAGATGCCAAGCTAGAGTCATTCAGCACTGCTCTGCAGAATCAGCTAAGCCATAACAAGATGCTAGAAACGCAAATAGCGCAAATAGCTTCAGCTGTGCAAGCTCCTCATACGAAGGAGAGTGTTAGTGCTATCACCACCAGGGGAGGAAGAGGTACTGTGGACCCACCATACCCCAAGGGTGCAGAGAGAAAGACACCAAATGCAGCCCCCAAGGAGAAGGCCGGTAAAAGAGTTCCAGAAAAGAAGGTCCCTGAAGAGGAAGACGCCGAGAAGGAGAGCTCCGAGGAGGAACCAACGACAGATCCTCCCGTTGAGCAAGCTCCACCTAAGGCAGCACCTCATGAGTATTTTGACACTACAGGCTTGCCTTATCCCTACCGCAGGAAGAAGCTCACTGTGGACGAGCGCTTTGATAAATTTGTTGAGGCTATCCGACATATATATGTGCATATTCCGCTGTTTGATGCAATGCAGGTACCTACTTACACTAGGTATTTTCGAACATCCTCAACAACAAGCGCCCCATTCCAGCAATGGAGGTAGTGAAGCTTACAGAAGAGTGCAGCGCAGCCATTCTGAACACTCTTCCGGAAAAGAAGAAGGATCCAGGATGCCCTACTATCCCGTGTTCGATTGGCAGCCAGCATTTCTCTCAAGCGCTTTGTGACTTGGGTGCAAGCGTGAGCGTTATGCCCAAGGCGGTATATGACAGGTTAAATTGTCCATTATCGCCTACGGCTATGTGCTTGCAGCTCGCAGATCAGTCCGTTCGTCACCCTGCTGGTATTGCCGAAGACGTCCCCGTGCAGATCAGAAACTTCTTCGTCCCCGTCGACTTTGTTGTGCAGGACATGGAAGTAGATGTCAAGACCCCTCTCATCCTTGGGAGGCCGTTCTTGAGCACCACCAACGCCAACATCGACGTGGGGGCAGGAGAGATCCACTTGGACTTCAACGGCAGGGAAGAAACGTTCAACTTCAAGCCTAAGGTTGAGCAATGCAAGCAAGTACGGGTCATATATGGAAAGGACCCAAGGAGGGTGGAGAAGATTGAGATTACTCCACCCATGCCACAGCCAGACAAGCTCATTGCATATATGAGAGACTATCTGGAAAGAGAGAATGCAAGAAGGCTAGCAAAATATTGGAGGACTCCAAGGAGGATGCCTCAGCCGCCTAACACATCTCAAGCCCCCCTTACTCCTCCACAAGAAGGAGTAGGCGAGTCACAATCGCCTAAGAAGAGGAGAGCGAGGCGCTCAAGAAAGAAGAAGGCAGCTACGGCATCAACCGACGAGAGTACAACAAAGGCGCCTATTGAAGAAAAGGTCGCCGCCACAAACACAAAGAAAACAACCAAGGTGTGGCGGAAGAAAGAAGGAACCTCTACCTCGCAAGATTCTCCAGCGAGCGAGGTCCAAACAAGTTGAAAAGACATGGAGAACGTCTAGCTCAAAGACGTAAAAATGAGAGCCCTCCGATTGGGGAGGCCATCCCAATCGTTATCCTAGCTAGGCCTAGCACTTGTTTTTCTTTTCATAAATCATAAAAACAAAATAAAAATTTGAAAAATTTAAAAACAACAAAATAATAGGATTCCCGGTGATGCCCATTAGGGGCTAGCCACTTGTATCATCCTCACTCTTTTTTGCAGATCAAGAAGGAGGAGGAAGAGCCTGAATCAAGCTTAAGTCTTACAAAGACTCAAGCTTGGGGAGGGCACCTCCAGGTAAGAAGGAGTTCAATACAAGCTCGAGTCTTGCAAAGACTCAAGCTTGGGGAGGACCCCCAGGTAAGTATTCCTAACTTTCTTAATAAATAAATGAACTCCCCGTTTCGAATAAATGCTAGAATATTGGTGTTATGCTACGCTTAAGGGAAATGATGATCGAGTTACAAATTAGCTTCCCATGTGTCGCATAGATGCAACCTCTACTCCTGACATATGTGTTATTTTTACTTGAGCATGATCACATCATGAGTCTTGCTTATTTCCGTGGGTTGCATTTGTTACACGAAGTCTGAGCATTGTGGATTGTGATATGGCATGATTAGGACTTGTTGCAATTTCTTAGTATGGTTTCATCCAGAGATGTTTTTCTTGAATTGCTGCAAGTACCTAAAACCCTTCTGTTTTGGCACACTTCTCTTAGTGTGAGGATTTATTTACCTACCAGAGCCATATCATAATATTCGAAACAGCCCCACTCATAGCCATTTGTTTATGCATTGAGTTTTGTTAAGGTTTGATGTACTCTTGAAACTAAACACTCCTAATTTTGGTCATAATTCCTTCGCGTGTGTTTTCGAAAATTTCTCTCCATCAAATAAAAAGGGGAATGTTTGGATAAATCAACCAAACATTTTTCAGAGTTTGCAAAACTTTTGGTCCATCCAAAATGCTCAAGAATATTTCAAAATGTTTCATTGAACCATTCAAAATTTATGGCCCCTTGCACCATGGAGTAGTTAAAAAAAAAAACTCCATGGTTGCATGACAAAAGTCAATGGCTAGATGGTTCTTATCATAAGCATCTTGAGCAAAATAAAGGACCAATGTTTTTCAAAACCCCCTTCCATAAGCGTGAGTTCATTTTCTCCCCCTCCATCACATCATTTCCTATGACCAAAATAAATAGAGTTGCTATGTTGATTGAGACTCATTCTTTAGCTTTACAATATATGCATGACATTTGTGCATTCCTTACCAAGCTCCACATACAAAGCCTCATTTGGTAGAAGGTAGGATGAGTGAAGCTTGTAGGAATAGAACTCACATCGGTGTGGTAAGAGAAGTGCCACCCAAAACGAAGGAGAATTTTTGCACCTTGCAGCACATAAAAATTCTGGATGCATACCTGCTAGAATTGTGTACTTGTCCGAAAATGCCGTTCTAGTCTTCAATACTGCATGACAAGGTGTGACATATAAGCCCCACGATTTTTGCAACACTCATGAATATTTTGTGCTCTCGTAAACTTACCACTGTTTAGGGAGTATGTTGTTGCATCTTTATTACCCATGGGGCGCTTCTTTGTAACTCCTGATCCGCCGGTACCCTGAGTTGAGTTTGCTCGGGACGAGCAAAGTTTAAGCTTGGAGAGGTTGTTGGCGGTCGTTAAACCATGTTTTGACCGCCACCCTACCGGTAAATAAATACATAACACCAAGATTTTGTGCATAGTAGATAGGAATAATGCTACTCCACAAGTTTTGGTGGATATTTGGATGCAGGAGTGAATAATGGAGAAAAGTGGGCCCAGTCAGGGAAATTCCCTGGCCGGCCGGCCCCACCCTAGGCCGGCCGGCCCCACCTGGTGGCCACAGGCCCCAGGCTTTCTCCAGCGGGCTGGAAAATAATCCTTAACGTGCAATTCAATACCAGCTCGGCAGGATTCCACCGACGTTCTAGAAGGTGGGCTATTTGGGCCTTTACTTGGCCCTCACTTCAATTCTGCCGACCCCAGCAGGAAACCGACCTTCAGACCGCCTTCAGGGAGTGATCTGGAGCGTCCAGGAGCAAGTCGGTGGCAAACCGCCATAGGGGACGGCTGGCCGGCCACCCCCTCAGGCCGGCCGGCCGACTTTGGCGCCACCGCCTCTCCAGCTTCGGCCAGGGTGCTTCCATCGCCTTCACAAGCTATAAAAGGGACCCTCGGCCTCCGAATCAAGGAGCACCATCACACTTCATCCAAGTGTTCATTAGTTTAGTTGAGTAGTAGCTTTGGGAGTTAGAGTAGAGTAGAGTAGAGTGAGAGCTCTCTCGGGCTTCCGGAGTATTCTCGGAGTTCGGTATAGTTCTTTGTATCTTACTCTTGAGATATTATTGTATTTATTATATAATTTGTTTTATCTTTATTTATTTATTTTAGTAATTCTTTTCTATTTAGTTTATTTATTCGTTAAGTAAGTGCTCGTAGAAGTCTTGTTGTGGGATTCGTGATTGTTGGAATAGCGAGTACGAGAGAGTGCCGTCGTCGGAGATGACGTCGTGTGAAATCTGTGCTTGTTCATTCTTAGATAGGACTGCTCCGTTGATCAAGAGTAGCTCCTCTAGGCGGGTTGTAAGCGTGGCGCTTAGATCTTGGCCTATGCACGTTTGGCACCCAACCCCACGGAGGATGGTAGCCGCGAGTGTATGTGACAGCTGCACCGGTCTCTGTAATCCACCACGTCCGGGTTGGACTCAGCAGGGTCTTAATTATAGCGGATGGATCCCCAGGGTGAACTAGCAGCATCGGTTGCCCTGGCACTTCCGTGCCCCGAAACGACATGACTTGTATGTGTATGAGCTTAACTAGAGTAAATAACCTTTGTAGAATTGACTGCTAGAAAAGTAAATAATAGATAAACATACAGGTAGCCTTAACTCTATCTCGTTGCTCTCCCAAATGTATACTACGATTTATTTTACTACCTTGGATTTGAGGATGTGTGTGCCACCCATATATATCATGCCTATCTTACCCCCGTCTCAAGTATAGTTGATACATTATTTCTTTCTCCAAATTATCCAATGCATAGCTATTATTCAGCTTTCTTTTGCTCTACTTCCCTGCGGAAATATAAATACGATACCCTGGAATACTCCAAGGTGAAATGCTACAATGGTGATCCGTGCGCTTGCGGAATTAATGAATTTAATTTTATCGCATAAGAACCGCCAACAGCGCGCTAGGTAAGGGAAGAGGGCGATGGGACTGAGCAGTGGAGTCGGTCTCGCGTGCACGTGCTAAACAAGGTCTTCCCTGTAACTTGGACACGACGGGGGCGGTTCGCCAGCAAGGAGGGATGGGCGGCGGCGCAAATCGCGCCGGGCGCGAGGTGGGAGACGACGCGGTTGCGGGCGCCACGCGTCAGCGACAGAAGCGGGAGAGGGAGAGCAGGCCGGGCTGGCGCGGCGATGCTGGGCCTGGAGCGGACTGGGCCGAACAGGCTGGCGCGGGAGAGAAAAGAAAGAGGGAGAGGCTGGGCCGGTGGGAGAGAAAAGGAAAGCGGCGGCCCGATAGGAGAGAGAGATTTGATCTTTTAGCTGAGTTTAGATTTGAATGAATTTTGAATTCATTCAAAAGAAGAGATCGAAACCAACACTCAAACAAAACAAGAATAACGCGAAAATGCACATGGTGACCTTTATGCATGGTTTAAAATTCAAAATCTTTTGGTTATGCTACTAACTAAAGCTAGCAATTTGATTTTAATTGAAAAATTTTAAAAAGTTCAAATTTTTAGTGATTTTTGACAACGGGCAAAAACGCGGGTCGCTACAGAAATAGATGTGAAGGGTAGTTTTGTCTAATTTTTATTATTCCGAATTTAGCTTTTTTAAACTCAAAATGGCATGGTGGGTAATGTAGAAATATGTGCGATGGCATTTTTAGCTATTTTTTATTATTCCGAATTTAGCTTTTTTAATATTTATAGGGGGTTTTACGACTAATTGTTTCACAATGGCAGTGGTGGGTAATTTTCTCTTCTTATTTTCTCGGATTAACGTGGGAATTTCTAGCATTTTAGAGCGAACGTGGTGACTCCTTTTTCTCATCAATTATATATATAAAGATGTTTCACAATGGCAGTGGTGGGTAATTTTCTCTTCTTATTTTCTCGGATTAACGTGGGAATTTCTAGCATTTTAGAGCGAACGTGGTGACTCCTTTTTCTCGTCAATTATATATACTAGCCAACTGCCCGTGACGCTGCTACGGATTCTATAAACAAAGTTGTTTTTATTTTCTGAAACACATAATATAAGGCAAGCTAAAGCATTCGGCAATGAATCACCATGTAATCGCAAAAAAAATATACCGCACATCCAAAATTTTGTTTACAACTAAAAAGCTCAAAACCGTCAACGGTAAATCTCACATGCGAGAATACAAACGGCCTCGCTACTAATCATGATTTCTTACACAGTTGTGTGGTAGAATTCACCTGATTTCTCTTTAGAAAATCAAGGGAGCGATGAATAGAAAATTTTATCATTCTCGTTGGGTTTGTGTCAAACCTTTGTTAATTGTCTTTTCTTTTGTAAAAATAAATTTCGTTTGCATCGTAAACCTTATTTCCTCACTGCAGGAACTGCATCACCGATAGCTGTCATAGCAGGGAATAGGAAGCCGCTTTCCTGCCCTTCTCTCTCTTCCCCAAACGAATCGAGCACGGCCACGGATGGCGCAGCTGGGTGGCGGACTGATTTTGCAGTACCCGACGACCGGCGGCAGGCAGGGCGTCTCTCTCTCTCTCTCATCCAAGATTGAGGAGGAGGACCTCGATTAGGAAACTGGCGAGCCGCTGACTCGCAAGGCCATGGGGCCTCTTCGCGGGCGTCAAGCAATGGTTCGACCCGATCTGGGGAGCCAGGACCTCGCTGGTGCAGTCCATTTTTTTTTCTCCTCTTTGCCCGTTGGGTAGTCGCAGCGTCGGGGAGATCGGGAGATGCGCGTAGACGTCGTAGAAGTGATGGAAGCGGTACCATGGGGAATGGGACCCACATGTCGGCGCAGACGCCAGTTGGGTGGGGACTGGGAGGGGCAGACGAACCACGACCGGCCACCACCAACTGGCTCTTTTATGGATGGTAAAGATAATAGATACATGTGGCCACAAGTCTCAGCAATGCAACTGTTCCTAATCATAGCTGAAGCGAAAGCATTGACCTACATATCGTGCTCGCGCTGTCCATGAAATATATTGGTAGTACTAGATATAACTATCTAAAGAAAAGGTACTACAAGACAGAAAGAAAAGGGAGGCAAAACCGATCAAGAGGAACAGTTGTCCCGGGTGCCGTGGCACCAGACCAGGGTGAAACGCAGAACTCGGTCATAGCATCGATTATTCACCACCCAAAGTCAAACATGCATGTTGAATTTATTCTCGTACGTGTGCACGTTTGAAATGAAACTCGGGTCTCTCCAGCTCTAGCTTTCCCACTGACGATCCATTGACTGATTGGGTTAAATATGCAGGCCTTGAATAATTGGAGAAGCGAGGGAGAGAATCTGAGAATGATGAGATGGATGATACTGCATGCATGTCCTCTCTCTCTCTGAGTCTCCTGGCAATGGCATCTGTAGCTAGGTGCGGCCCACCTGCCACTGTTGTGCATGCATGCAACCCATGGCTTTTGGTCAGGGAACTGGCAGTGAGGACCGGAAACAGTACACTGGACTGACTTTTTCTTCACCTCTCGATCTCTCACCTGAGAAGTGAAGTGAAGAGAGAATTCTTCGTCTCTCATGCATGCAAGCCAAGAAGACGTGGCGCTACTGTACGTACTGTTGCTTCCAGGACAGGCATGCAGTGACCAGGCAGAGGCAGGAACAGGAGAGTCCTCTCCTTATGGATCGCAAGATGAAGACAAACCTGGCTGCATCTGCACATCATGCATGGACCGCGCATGCATGCGTTCGTTCATCTGATCTCCTGATCTTGAGCTAGTAGTAGCGGCGACGACCGGCGTGTGTGGGTGTTTAATTTTGGAGCTTGTCTTTGAAAGCTGCAGCCATCTGCATCCATGGCGCGCGGCCGGCATGCGTTCCAACCGAGGAGTAGTAGCTTTATCGGACGGCGTAGCGAGTGCAGCATGCATGCCTGCAGAGATACCTACCTCATCAGATTGAGAGCATGCATTACAAGTAGTAGTATCTCGCTTCTGAGTCGCCATTGGTATTCATCACAAAGACACAGATACTTTCCAAGGTGACAACAGAGATGTATATAGAGGAAATTCCTTCCATGGCCTCAAAAAAGATGACACTTCCTTCTTTGACCCTTTCCGGATCGAACTTCTCTATTAGGACCAAAATCATTTTTCGTTTCCTTCCATGGCCCTTCTGTTAATTTTAACACTTCACGGTGTTAAGTGGTGGGTAAAAAGACTATTTTACCCCTCATATAAATAAATTTTAACTTATTAAAAATATTATTGGAATGTCACTATTATTTTACCGGCTGGTTTTTATTTGAAAATTACTAAGTATGTACCAACCTTCATTTCGTTTTACTTGTCACTGGCTAGTTACTGTAGCAACTTTGACTGACCGTTTTTTCTACAAAATTTTGATGAATACTTCAAAGTGCGTAATGTTGTCAAAATATGTTTAGTGATAATTCTATTGATCAGAAAGTTTTAGGCATCGACGACGAATTTGTAGAAAAAGACGGTCGGTCAAAGTTGCTACAGTAACTAGCAAGTGACAAGTAAAACGAAATAGAGGTTGGTATCTGGTTAGATTTAAATTTAAATTTAATCAAAATTTGAGATTTTTCATTCAAATTTCAAAATTGTACCAAGAGGTGAATTAAAGTTTATTTAATTATATCAAGGGTAAAACGGTCTTTTTACCTTCCACTTAACGCCATTAAGTGTCAAAATTGACGAAAAGGTCATGGAAGGAAACTAAAAATGGTTTTGGGCCTATTAGGGAAGTTCAATTTGAAAAGGGACAAGGAAGGAAGCACCATCTTTTTTGAGGCCATAGAAGGAATTTTCTCATGTATATATGGGTAATAAAGTGCTTTATTTAAGCCAATGCAAGGGAATTCATTTCGCCTCCGGCCATACCAGTGCAGGCAGGCACAGAGCCAGAACCTTTCCAAGTCCCAGACATAATGTACGTGTGGGCTGCTTTGATTTTTTGAGATCTTGCTTTCATCTCGGTCACATTTTAAACACTAAAAATGTTTTGACGTATTCAATGGGCAAGAGTGCATGAACCCATAATGTAAGCAAGCCCATTTGAGGTCCAAAAAAAAAAGCCCATTTGTGAATTGACAGATTTTTTTTTTGAGAATATTTGTGAATTGACAGATGATGGATGATGATGGTACCTGCGAAGAAGTACATTGTCATTCGCAAGCCCATTTTTGAATTGACTCGGCCCAGTTCGAGATTTCTTTCTTAGGGAATATAATCCATCCAACCCGCACTCTAGACTGGGCCACCATAGTGGCGCAAGTCCTTCACTGGATTCAGCCCACGTCGCGTCACCCTTGTGACTAAGCGCATTCATCCATTCATTTATCTCAAAAAGAAAAAAAAAACGAAGCATTCATTCATCTCAAAAAAGAAAAAGTGTGTTTACTGTTCCAGCGTCATCACCTGCTTGCTCGTCGTCCGGTCTTTTTCGTTCTTCCACCCAACCTATTACTACCATATAATTCCAAACTGTTGTTTGCCCTCACCAATAACAAATTTCACGATCGTCAGTTTCATAGTAATTCACTTAAAGGAAACACAACAACCTTCTTTAATTAGTTGTGCCGGTGAGGCGATGACCCAAGAGCAACAACACACAAGCATCCGGCGGTCAACCGATTTGCGATTCCCTCATCAATTTATATATGTTAGAAAAAAAAAAAAGAGGAAGAGGTAGCTCTAGCTCGCAAGGGAGGAGGGGGAGGAGAAAGAGGGGGGAAATTGGTGGAAGAAGATCCTCCTCGGTGATGGGCTCCCGCCTGAAGCAAGAAAGGGGCCAGTCCGCGTGGCCGGATCTCCCGCCAGAGCTGCTGGAGCGCATCGTCGCCGTCCTCGCTCCGCTGGACCGCGTCGCCGTCCGCCTCGTCTGCGCCTCCTGGCGCGCGTGCGTGCGGGAATCCTTCCCGTCCGATCTCCCTTTCGAGGTCCCGCGGCTCCTCATCCGCCGCCCGGGCCACGGCGAGCTCGCCTTCTTCAGCCTCCTCCACCGCAAGATCCTGCCTTTCGCGCTCCCGGCCGGCGTCAGAGGCGGGCGCTGCTGCGGCCACATCGCCGGCTGGCTTGCCATGGCCCTGGACTCCGAGCGCGCCGTCGTCCTCTGCAACCCCGTGTCCGGCCGATCCGTCGCCCTCCCCGCGCCTCCGGTGTTCCCGGTGGCCAAGATGGTCCTTTCAGCTCCGCCCACCTCTCCCATCTGGGTCGCCGCCGCGCTGGGCCGAGGAGGCACGATCACGCTGCTTCAGCCGGCCGTGTCGGGCGCGTGGATGACCATCGGCATCGAGGAGGGGGAGCAGCACGGGGGATTCAGAGACATGGCCTTGTGGCGCGGGCGGCTGTGCGCGCTGAGCCACGACGGGGCGGTGTTCGCCTTCCGCGCCGATCTGCGGGGGCGCGCGGCGGCGGTGTCGCAGCTGCGGGACGCGGAGCGGCCGTTGGGCGGCTCCATGTGCTGGCGGTGGCAGCTGTACCTGGTGCTGGACACCGAGGGGGAGCTGCTGCTGGTCAGGAAGCGGTACATGCCGAGTCGCCACGGCGGCGAGGTGGACTGGGACGTGGAGGTGCGCCTGCTGGCCTTGCCGGAGAAGCGCAGGTGGGACCTGCTGGCGGAGACCCCCGGCAGGCGCTGTTCGTGGGCTCGGTCGTGTCGGCGGCGGTGCCGGTGGCGCTCTACGCCGCCGCGCCGGGGCTGCGGGAGAGCTGCGTCTACTTCGCGCGCCGGCACGTGGAGATGATGGCGCCGCACGCCATCTGCGAGTACTCGCTGCTCGACGAGGAGATGAAGGGCGTGCCCGTCGCCGGCGGGCACGCCGTCGACGTCGAGCCGGTCTGGATCACCCCCTTCGTCTGACGGTTCTCTCGACAACAAAAATATTCTGGACTGGACCCCCCTCCTCCCTGAGAGAGATGAAGTTTCGACCCGACACTGCATCAACATCCAAAACATTCAGGAATCTGGTGTGCTGCTCGGCAACTGAGCTGATCAAAGGCTCTTGTGGCACCCTCGCAAAAAAAAAAAAAAAAAGGCTCTTGTGGCAGAATAAATGTTTGCTTTGTTTCAGCATCGAGCAGACGTACGTTGTGCTGTAAAACTTGGCTTGCGAGTGTAATTTGACATGCTTTCCTTTGGCGGCATCAAACTCTACGATTGCGTACACAGACAGGACACAGACAGGACTGAGAGAACAATATGTACTGTAGTAGTACTGGGTTTATCATCAGTACAGTCAGCAGAACAAGCGCGCAATTAACACTGAATCAATCCATCAAGATTAGCCATTTAGGCCCATGCAATGATGCGAGCAATTTGGGCCCAAAAGAAGCCCACTAAGGGACGACACGACAGACAAGGGGGGAGGACCGCGACGGCGATTGGAACGATGCGGCTGGACTTTGTGTGAAGAAGAAAGAAGATAGGGGTCGTCGGGTCCAAAAGCGGCGGCGGCGGCGGCGGAGACTCCTAGCCTCTCCTAGGGAAGGGAACATGGTGAAGGCCACGCTCAAGGGCCGCTTCGACGGCGACAAGGCCACGGCCGCCACCACCCTCGCCCTCCCCGCCGCCGGCGACCTCCGCTTCAAGGCCTCCGCCACCGAAGCCACCTTCACCAACGGGCCCTCCCTCACCGGCCTCACCCTCACCCTCGAGAAGCCCGGCGCCTTCCTCGTCGACGTCAAGCCCCACAACCGAGTAAGCTCTTCCTCCTCTTCTTCTTCTATCATGCTCGCTCACACTTGCTCCACCTACCTCCTCCGATCCTCTTCACCTACTACCAAGTAACACCAACAACCTCGCCGCTCCATTGGGTGCTGCAGGATGTGCGCTTCCAGTTCATGAACTCCGCCCTCGTGTACGACAAGCGCCTCAGCCTCACCTACACCCACTCCACCAGCCTCGCTGCCGCCGCCGACGCCGCGCCGCCATCCCGCACCGCGCTCGACTGCACCCTCACCGTCGATCCCGCCAACAAGGTCAGCCTCTCCCACGCGCTCGGCTCCGGCGGATGCCGCGTCAAGTACTCCTACGCGCACGGCGCCGACCGCCTCACCACCATCGAGCCCGTCTTCGACACCAAAACCAACGCCTGGGAGTTCGCCGTCACGAGGAAATTCCAGGGAGGGGACGCCGTCAAGGGCACCTACCACGCCTCCACCAAGCTGCTCGGCCTCGAGTGGAACAAGGACTCCCTGGCCGGTGGCTCCTTCAAGGTATGCGTCGGATTACTCTTTTCTTCTGCTTCTTCGCTACACAAGCATCTGGGATTTTAGTGGATTCGTAATTGAGAAATGATGAATTTTTCCTCAACACAATTAGACAACTCGTCTCTATGTCTAGTTCAATAATCAAATGTATGCTTCAAACCCGTTTCCAAATTGCTATTGCACTACTGACTACCGCTTTCCACTCGAGGAGGGGCAACAGCGTCGGGCTGAAATTTCAGGATTTTGTGCAAATTTGGCCTAAAGCAAAATTGCTGCAAACAGCACCTGCATGGCTCATCAAGCCCATTGTAGTCCAAACAGCAAACCCTGCATTTATATCAATTTGGTCTCATTATCTTTCTGAACTCACTGTCGCACGCAACAAAATGGCAAGATAGCTGAGGCGATGACCCATGAGTTAATTTGTATCATATAAAATTTGTTAATAATTTGGAAAATAGCTTTGGAGGACGTTTTGAGTTGTGCGATAGGTCCTATGTTTTGATAGTTTCAAGGTTGTCATAGTTGTTCTTCTCAAAACGTGGGCCAAAACTCACTTTTTTCATACAAAAGATATGCTTGCGTACCCAAGGCATTTTTGTAGCCTAGCTCTATCATTACTGTGCTGTCTGGGTTAAATCTTGTTTTCACTGTCGTGAAAAATGTCAGCAAAGAACAACGTAGTGATCTATCTCCCATAAATAGACAAACATGTAGTTTGCGAAAAGCTTAACTAAGCTGGTAGTACGAAAGGCTTATGTTTTTGGAATTTCAAGTCTTTCATTGCTTGTTGCTTGAGTAGAAGAGAACAATTGGAGTATGGAGGGCACAATCAAACAATATGCGTGGTATATATTTGTAATTTTGCGATTGGGTGTACGAATCTACTTTTAAGAGGTTTCTTTCTTGGATGGTTAGATATGTATAAAACAAAGTTTTCTAGTGACCCAACCCTTGGGATTGCAAGCTTTCTTAAAAAAAACATTCTAAGGGGTTGAGACCTCCAAATATGACACATGCGCTGTAATGAGTGGCTACATGATATCTTTTTTCTTCAATTCTGCTGGACTACTAGGTGCAGATTTTTAGACTAAAAGCTTGGGCCCTTCTTTATTCAAAGCAATTCTCGGGGTTAACATTGTACGGTACCAGTTCACAGCTCAAAAGGTCTCTTAGCAGGAAGAATGAAAGTACCTTGCTAAATGCCAATTGATGTTTGAGAGAAGTACTGTGAAGATATATTCTGGTGGATATGTTGATTCATCGTTTTGCTCTATAGCAATAGTTATTATTTAATGAATTTGCAATATGTCATCGACAAATGCATGATTACCACATTCTCTTCGTCTTAGATGTTAGCATGTCTCCACAAAATGTTTAAATCTGACAATATGTGGCATGCTTCTTTTGCTACAGGTTGCTGCATCTTTTGATTTGTCTGATCAGAGCAAAGCGCCAAAGCTCGTAGCAGAGAGCACTTGGAACTATGAGATATGATCGCCTATGACAGAAGGCAGCTCCTTCCTCAAAAGCACCCTTGTCATATACTGCTTTCTGTACTATTAAGCTGTTCTTTCCGGGTGCGCTATCCATTATATCTGGTTTTGTTACTCATTTTTTGCCTGTCACGCGATGGGATTTTTCACTGACTATCGATGCTATGACATTGAAATGAGCACTCAATTACAGTTATATGCATGCATGTGATTGAACACGAGTGTCTTTGGGAAACGAAAGTGTCTCTGTTGGATTTATTCTGGTGGTAACATGCAAAGCTATGGGTGGTAGAATGGATGGATGCATCATCGTTTCTTGCGTGGATACTAGTGTGTCCTTGGAACAACATAAAAGGAGCATCACAGGTGGTGTTGGCCGTGATCTCTGGCACTTCGCAATCCTTGGCAGAATGCTCATGTATGCATATGGTTTAGTAGTGAGATATACTTTGATGCTATCTATTTACAAGCCCAGACAGTATAAAAACTGGTCATCTTGGATTGGATGCTAAGCATGTGGCACTAGTCCTGTTTTGGGTGAGAATTAGCAACGCCCCCCCTCGGCAAGGCAACACTTGTCTGCCCCACCTACGTTACGTGTTGCAACAAGAAATGAAACAGAACGGGTCCAATGAAAATGAGACTTGTTGCTTCGCGCTCAGGTCTTGGAAGAGGCCCCTCAGCTTAGCACCGAAGCAGCAAAGCCAAGCCAAGCCATTATAAAACCCTTGAGCCTTCTACTGTTCCGGCAAGCACAAGAGCGCTACCGACATTGACAAGCAGTTCATTAAGCGTCTTGCTTCCGTTAAAGTTGCTGATCGAGGAGGGACGATGGGCGCGGCCATGGGACTGCTGCTGAGCTTGAGCCATCGTCTGTTCATGAGCAAGAAGGAGGCCCGAATCCTGATGCTGGGGCTGGACGCTGCCGGCAAGACCACCATCCTCTACAAGCTCAAGATCGGCGAGGTCGTCTCCACCGTCGCAACCATCGGTAGCTTCACCTGCAAATGCCACCATCTGAATATCTCCTTTTATGTTCGACAAACATATTTCCTCGTCCTCTTGATCATGTATGTATTGCATTCACATCAACTGCTTCTATTCGGTTGGAACTGGATGGACTCCACACAGAAGAGCTGCACTGGTGTCTGAATGCTACCTGTCTCAGCTAAGCGTACTCGTTTTTTGTTTTTTCCTAACTGCTAAAAAAAGCGCCTTTTGCAGGGTTTAATGTTGAGACAGTTGAGTATGGCAACATCAGCTTCACTGTTTGGGACGTCGGAGGCCAAGGCTCGGTACATATCGTCACGCATTGCGTTGGGTTTACTTACCTACCGTGACTGAAGCCATTTTGGTGATCGATTATACTCGTGTGTTATTAATTTCAGATCCGGCGCTTGTGGAAGCACTACTTCCATGGCACCCAGGGCCTGATCTTCGTCGTCGACAGCAGCGACAGGGAGAGGCTTCCTGATGCCAGGGACGAGTTGAACATGTTGCTGAACGAGGTTAATTTCTGTCTTGCACTACCCAAGTCAGCAGGTGATGGTTTGGCTTCTCAAGAACACATTGAATTGCAGGAGGAACTTAGAGATGCTGCGCTGCTAGTGTTTGCGAATAAGCAGGACCTTCCGAATGCTGTGAGTGCAGCAGAGATGGCAGAGGAGCTTGGTCTTCAGTCCATTCGCCACCGTAGATGGTCTCTGCCCTCTTTAATTATTTGATTTCATCTTATGATCCAGCCCATACAGGAGCACACTCTTAAACTGATGAATGAAACTGCCCGGGTTGATTCTGCAGGTACATTCAGAGCGGTTGTGCAACTTCAGGAGAAGGCCTGTACGAGGGGCTGGATTGGCTCTCCAGGAACATCAATAGCAAGGTTTGTATTTTACGTTTCAGGTCTTTGCAATATAAGCTTGTCAAAAACAAAGGAAGGAAAATTTTCTTTTCCTGAGGAACGTGCACATAAATGGCAGGAAAAACTGCTGCTGGTGTGGCCTGAAGGCAATGTGTGTGCCTATAGTCCTACTCCACAGCTGAAAGAAATGCTACTGTATTTTGGCTTATGTTGTTTACATTTTTGCAGGCCTAAGGAATTTGGATGAACATGTGTGGTGCAGACGCGCAGTATTTGGATTGGTGTGTGAATATGATGTGGCTTATTGACCCTAGTGTTCCGGGGAATCGTCAGATGATGCCGCCCAAGACAAACATCCAAGGGATCCTGTGGTTGCCTGAATGTTCAGTGCTCTGCCGAGCAGTGAATTTGTGTTTTTTTTTTTTTGAAAAAGTTCACAACTGTCGTTTGTGAGTCAGAAATAATGTACAGACGTCGTTTGTGTTCTCTGTACAATCCGTAAAGAAAATGACCTATGGATGGTCCCGCTATTCATTTTTGCTTGTCCGGCGATGAGATATCACCTTTCTTAGCTATGGCATTGGAAATGAACACCGAGCTGTGGAACCCGCTTCCATATATGTAGGAAATATTAACGTGAACCTAATTGGATTACCATCATTTTTTGCGGGGAGATGAATCCATCATTTCAGATACTACAGTATTGTATTCCATGCCTCCGTCTTCATGATTCGACCCAGAAATGCCTTTATGTGTAAAAAGAAAACGATCAGGACTGGTGTTTTGTGTTGATTTTCCTGGAAGCATACAGGGTGCATGTGTCACTGCCAGCTGCCTCTGGGTCACCTAGTGATGTGCAAAGTAACTGCAAGAAGCGCACCACGTATCTGTATGTGACACAGGGCAGCGGCTGGCTTGAGTCAATTCATGCTCAAGAATCAGAGGAGGTTGACGACGACTTTGCTGTGTCACATGCTACTGACGCACATGGCAAAGATAATCAAGAAGATGTATGCATAACCGTGACTGTCATTCAGTGGTCAACGAAGTGGTTCGCTTAGGACTGAAGGAGTGATTACTTTTCTACCCCTGAGATGGTAGCTGTCTAGCTTAGCTGATGACTCCGTCCCTCCCTCCAGTTTCTTATTACATGCACATGCGCGCATCTCTGAAACTAATTGAGCAGCTAGCTAGCAGATCGAGGAGCGGAGCAGTGGCCATGGGCATGGCGATGGGACGGCTGCTGAACCTGAGCCTGAGCCTGAGGCAGCTGCTGGGATGGAAGCAGGAGATGCAAATCCTGTTGTTAGGCCTTGGCTTCGCCGGCAAGACGACCATCATCAACAAGCTCAAACTCGGCAAGGTCGTCGACACCACACCGACCATCGGTACGTGCCTGAAGAAGCTTGGTAGGACGTACGTACGTGCCGTCCTTCTCATGATCTGGATCATGTCCATATTATTGCCGTCTGGTCCACAGGTGCTTCGAAGCTAATTAGCGACTCGATCGTCGTTTTACTTTGCTATATACAGGGTTCAATCTGGAGAA
This sequence comes from Eragrostis nindensis, assembly GCA_012490785.1. Taxonomy (NCBI): domain Eukaryota; kingdom Viridiplantae; phylum Streptophyta; class Magnoliopsida; order Poales; family Poaceae; genus Eragrostis; species Eragrostis nindensis. The sequence continues at coordinate 104,991 of JAAXCT010000886.1, forward strand.
ATTTGAATATAACAACATCAGCTTCATTGCTTTTGATATGGGCCGAGGACCGGTACATGCCTTTGTTATGTGCCAACAGCTTGTCCCAGAACCTACAGTGACTCCATTCATCTCATGGTTTGAATCTGCAGCTCCAGCCCTTGTTGAGGCATTACTTCCAGTTCCATGGCACCCAGGGCTTCATCTTCGTCATCGACAGCACCGACAGGGAGGGGCTTCCTTATGCCAGAGATCATTTGAACATGATTCTGAAGGAGGTACAAACATTGCTGCTTGTATAAGTCATCAAGTTTCGGTTGCTGTATTCTTCAACCTTTTTTGTTAAGAGACTTTTACTTGGCTGTTATTAGTATGTTGATCAGTAGGGGCTTGCCCCTCCTGTTCATTCAAAAGAATCAAGCCAATAATAATAGGCTGGTAAGGCTTATGAAGATGCACCCTGAATTAATGGCAGGAGGAGGCTAAGAATGCCACGATGCTCGTGTTTGCGAACAAACAGGACCTTCCGAATGCCATGAGCGCAGAAGAGATAGCAGAGAAGATTGGGCTCAACTCCCTTTGCCACCGTAGATGGTCTCTCTTTTCCGACTTGCTGTCTGTCAACTTAATTAGTCTCAGTACTGATGGATCGTCGTCCGAACTAATTCTGCAGGCACATTCAGAGTGGCTCTGCAACCTCAGGAGAAGGCCTCTATGAAGGGATGGATTGGCTCTGCACCAGCATCAACGCCAAGGTGTGTGTGCTCTATGTTTCATATCACTCGTCTCTAAAAAAGAGAAGAAAAGATTGCCGTTTTCTTTTGTGGGGAGCGGATAGATAAAGAGGAAGCAACCGCTGTTTGTTGCCTAGAGTTGCATGACATGAGAGGCTACTAGTATTTTGGTACGTCGCCGTTTTGAATCATGCTGTTTACATTTTCGTGCAGGCCTAAGGAAGTCTGAAAACCAGATGACAAAGGGAAGTTGGATGTCTGTTGTCTACTAATTTCTTGACCGCAGTTACTGTTGTCAGTGCTACTTTGCACAGTTGTGAGTCAGAAAACAAATAATAATAATAATGTAATAGACTACGTGTCTTATTTTTCGAGTAGTTTTACGGTGCACCGTACCACAAGGATTATACTAGTTACCTTGACTCTTTATTTGATTCATGTAATTAATGCACATTATTTTATCATCTATTTCCCGGTGCTTATTATATCGGACCTACGGGACCAGAACAAAATGCAAATCTTAGCATTAGGAGACATCTCTGGAATTCTTGACGAGCGAGTCATCAAATCACCAGAGAGATCCTTGAACCAGTTTAATTAGTTCTTTAGCCAAATTGCCCACCGAAATTAAGTGGTATAGAAGAGGCAAACATGTAACGCACTAAAACGGCGCCTCGTTGGGCAGGCTACAAGTGTGCTTCTGATTGTTGTTTGCTACGCATCAGGTTCTACAAATTGCTGCTGAATATCCAAGCGGCATCGCATCCACGCTGGAATGGACCTATATATACGCTTGCGTCCGACGCAAATATATAGTGAGCGGTCAGAAAACCTGGAAAGCTCACAAGGGAACGGAACCAGCTGATCATTCACTCGTCACATGATGTAATAGTATTGTTCTAGATAAATGCATGAGTACGGCAGGATCGATGTAGCACGTCACTGGGATGTCCGGCCTGAAAGTTCTCAATTCATATCAAGTTTTGCATCGTTTCGTTTCTCGAAAGAAAGAAAAACTTGCATTATTTCATTTCATGATTAGACGGTGTATGCTTGATTCGGAGCTGAAACCAGGATCGAATCTGCTGCTGATGCAAAATAATACAGTACTAGCTGACAGCACTCGGGTGGCTAGACGCGCTGAATATCTTTGAGCAGGAGGCAGCAGGTCAGAATCCGAGAAAAGCAGACACCGAGACGAGAGGAGAAATAAGGAACAAATGGACGATGCAGAGCCAGACGTACACTTACGAACCATGCTGGTAGTGATTGGTTGGCTTTTTCTTTAATTTTTTCATTCCTTGCATTCACGGATTCACCACTTGCTTTAATTATACAAATTAAAAAGGAGGGCTCCGATCGTGTGACTCTAGCAGCAGAAAGCACTGTAGTTTTAACTTTCAGTTGTCAACTAATAACTAAACCTTGTATATGCCGGAATAAATCGTCGCCTTGCTTCATTGCTTGCGACTTGCTAGATACTTCAAGTCGATGGTTGGATGAATCCCCATGCAGCAGCCAAGTGAGAGCGCGGTTGCTTTGTTCCCCGGCCCGGCCCTAGCTGCAAATTGCACTATTTCTTTCTCTAGCTAGTACCTTTCGCTTTGTTTATTGACCATGCGTACATCAGAAATTCCACCGCCATTTCCATTGCCCATTTGCAATTTTTCTTTGATCCCTTGGCTTAATTCCGGCAGTATAAATACCAGCTGCCAGCTTCTCCAATATATCCGAAGCAAGCAAGACTGGCTGACTAGCTATTGTAATTAAGGAGTGAGATTATTAGTCCAAATTAATCAGCAGCAAGGCGATCGATAAGAATATATAGATATGTCGACGACGACGAGGACGGAGTGGAGCGACAGCGAGAACGAGAGGTTCGAGAGAGCGCTGGCGACGCACGGCCAAGACTGGGAGCGCATCGCCGCCGCGGTCGGAGGCGGCAAGACGGTCGACGACATCAAGCGCCACTATGACCTCCTCGTGGAGCACGTCGGCGACATCGAGGCCGGCCGCTACGGCTACCCCCCCAGCAACGGCTCCACCGGCAACGGAAACAACAATGCTACCGGCGGCAGCAGCAACAACACCAGGTACGTACGTACGTAGTATTTGCTATAATTTGTATGTAGTATACGTGTATATATACTTCCGTTCTAGCTGCACTTGCTTACTTATTGCTGACTTTTGTACGGGTTGCAGAGCTAATCAGCCCCAGACATGATTGACGACCCTTCTTCGCAAAAAAAAAGAAGACATGATTGACGACCCTGCGACGACATATACACATACATCAATCTCTATGTACACTTATCTATACAAACAATACGCACAAGCGTGTATGCGTCCATTGAAGTGTTCGTATATGCACGTCCTGTATATTTGGAAGTGTAATAATGAGCTTTGTTGCGGACATGAATGTAACGGGAGCAGTCCAGTGTTCTTCATGCGTTCGCTGTTAATTTTCCGTTCAGCGTTACGTGTAATAATGAAATTGAAATGTTAATGTAGCATTTGCATGTAAAACTTGTGCCTCGTTTTGGATGAACTTTAATTTGTGCTCCGACTGATAGACGCACACATATTTGAACGAATGTTGTTGTTTTGGATAAGGCTCCAACGAAAACTTATTCTGGGGCACACATTGGCTCCAGTTTTGAGCGCAACTACAAATGTGCGAACAAGACAAGGAGACAATGAAGAAGGCGGTTGTAATCTCCTTGTGAGGCTAAGGCCGGGATTGCCTTTTCCCATTATCTAAAAAGAGAATGATTGGTCTTTAGTAATAAACGTCTTCATCAAACTCTATTTGTTCGTTAAGTCCTCATTTCGATTTATTTTGAGAGTGTGATCGCAGACGGTTGTGTTATAAACCTCCTAATGTCGGGGCGTAGCCTCTTTTGAAGTCAAGGCTGAGCACTCTTTTCCCATCCAGAAGATCCCAAATCAAAAACCAACAATCAAATAAAAAGGATCTCAAATTGGTTCCGAAATCATGACATTGAAAAAAATTACAATTTTAGGTACATATATTTTCTGACGGACTAAAATTTATGTTTCCGGCCTTTGCAAATCAAATCTCTTATATAGCCTTGGGGTGGTACGCTGCAACAATGCTACATCCAAGCATTCGCCCTAAAATTCGATGGAAAATTGTGGAGATTCAGGAAAGTGAAAAGAGGTGGGAGTGCTGTGATGTGGTACACTATGATTGGTGGGGCATGATAGATTTGATTGCCAATCTTAAAATATATATTTCTTGTAAACAGCGCACCAATTTTGAAAACCATTTGAATTATGATAATTTTTTTTACCAAAGTTTAAACTATGGTATATGGTTTATAATTAACGCAACTAAATGAGACTTGATACACTGTTTGAACAATTCGAATGCACATTTCCGTAACACATGTTGAACTAGTTTTACTAAGTTGTTGATATAGATTTCAAGTAAAACATTTCAAAATGTACCCCTTTAGTAATTTAAATGCACTTTTCTACACGTGTTATGAAATGTTGAACGTAAGAAAATTGATAAGAGAAAACTTACCCATATCCACAGGCCGCGACCTCTGGGTACAATGATGAAAGCGATAGAATCGGCTGATTGGTTGATGGAGTGAATGAGCTTAATGCACGCACTGTTGGTGGGTTTGACTGGTAAATAGCACTGGGGTTCGTCGGGTGCCGATGGAAGCAAACGACACGCGTGTGTGTTTGGTGAGAAAGTGACCGTTGGATCATTTGCAAAGAGAACAAGTTACTACTAATAAATATTATAACCCGTGTGCGGCAGATGAATGAATCGAAAGTTGGCCACCTACTACGTGAGTAGTCACCAAATCGATCAGTTACCAAAGCTGAGGCCGGCGATCATTCGTCATGGATGTCGCCGGAGCGAAGCCGCGGAGCCTTGGCAGCTCTCTGCCGGTGCCCAACGTGCAGGACCTCGCCGCGCGCCCAGCCGGTGACCTGACGCCGCAAGTCCTCCACCGCTACCTGCGCGACGCCCCAGTTCGTGTCAACGTCGAGGATGATGCAACTCGTTCGGTGCCCGTCGTGGATCTCGGCAGGCTGCTCCTCGAGGAGCACGCCGACGAGGAGGCCGCCAAGCTCAAGTCGGCCTGCGAGGATTGGGGCTTCTTCCAGGTGGTGAACCACGGGGTGCCCGACGAGGTCGTGGAAGACGTGAAGGAGAAGCTCAAGGGGTTCTTCCACCTCCCGCTGGCGGAGAAGCAGGCTTACGCGCAGGAGCCGGGCGGGGTGGAAGGGTACGGCCAGGTGTTCGTGGTGTCCGAGGAGCAGAAGCTGGACTGGTCCGACATGTACTTCCTCTTCACGCAGCCGCCCGAGTACCGGGACCTCAAGCTCTGGCCTCCTTCTCAGCCACCCAACTTCAGGTAATTAATACCAATCGATATAATAGGTTATCAAGTGATCAGTCCCAAAATTAAGCATGCATCGATCGTAATTCATCACGATCCAGGGAGTCGTTGGTGCGCTACTCTGTGGAGGTGCAGAGGGTGGCCACCGAGCTGCTGCGGATCATGGCCAAGAACCTGGGCGTGGCGGACGCCGAGAAGCTGACCCGGATCGCCGGGGCGCAGAGCATGAGGATGAACTACTACCCAGCGTGCCCGCAGGCGCACGACAAGGTGCTGGGCCTGTCGCCGCACTCGGACGCCGTGGGCCTGACGCTGCTGCTGCAGGTCAGCCCGGTGAGCGGCCTGCAGATCAGGCACGAGGGCGAATGGATCCCCGTGGCGCCGCTGCCGGGAGCTCTGATCGCCAACGTCGGCGACGTCATCGAGGTGCTCACCAACGGCAGGTACAGGAGCGTCGAGCACCGGGCGGTGGTCAACGCGACCCACGAGCGGCTGTCCATCGCCGCGTTCCACCAGGCCAGGTTCGGAGCCACGTACGGGCCGCTGGAGGAGGTCGTCGCCGGATCATCAGGCGGCGAGGCGCGCTACAGAACCGTAACAGTGGAGGACTATCTCAAGCTCGTCTTCTCCAGCAAGCTCGATGGCAAGAACATCATGGACGCCATGAAGATCAATCCTTGATCATATTGATCGATCCTGCCTCTCTTGATGATTTCGTACTATCACATTACTTAATTGCCGATCGATATGACGTCGACGTTCAATACAATCTTGTGCTTCTCTACAATTGATATAATGTGCTCTGTACTATTGTGTTGGACCCTGTTCCGCCAGTATGCTTAATAAATACTTTCGGCTTGCAGGCGCAGGCCACAAAGTAATTAACTCTCGCTTCAGCAACACTCAATTTGTCCTAGAGAAGGGGGACGGAGAAGAAAGAAACAAAATTTTTGTTTGACATTTTGGTTGCCGGCCGTTACCGAAATCGTTAGAAAACATACATGCCGGCCTGCCTACCTACGCATGATCGATGCCATTTGTACAATCGTTAGCACTGCCTGGTGGTTTAAAAAGTCAGTGTGTGGCAGGTGAAGCATCATATATATATAGAGAGAGAGAGAAATGCAGTACGTAGAGCGAGTTGGGATTAGGCAGCCATGGATGTCGCAGCAGCAGCGGCGACGCCGCCGCGGAACTTGGGTGGGTCGCTGCCTGTCCCCAACGTGCAGGAGCTCGCCGCGCGCCCGGCCGGTGACCTGACGCCGCCCGTCCTCGATCGCTACCTGCGCGACGCCGACGGCCCGGTGCTCAACTGTGACGATGATGCGATTTCTTCGGTGCCCGTCGTGGACCTCGGGCGGCTGCTCGCCCCGGAGCACGACGAGGAGGAGGCCGCCAAGCTGAGGTCCGCCTGCGAGGAATGGGGCTTCTTCCAGGTCGTCAACCACGGGGTGCCCTGCGAGGTGGTCCATGAGATGAAGGAAAGCTTGAAGGGGTTCTTCCAGCTCCCGCTGCCGGAGAAGCAGGCGTTCGCGCAGGAGCCGGGGGGCATCGAAGGGTACGGGCAGGCGTTCGTGGTGTCCGAGGAGCAGAAGCTGGACTGGTCGGACATGTTCTTCCTGGCCACGCAGCCGCCCGAGTACCGCGACCTCAAGCTCTGGCCTTCCTCCCAGCCTCCCACCTTCAGGCATTCGTTGGAGCGCTACTCCGCGGAGGTGCAGAGAGTGGCCACGGATCTGCTGCGCGCCATGGCCAAGAACCTGGGCGTGCCGGACGCCGACAAGCTGACCAGGATCGCCGCGTCGCAGAGCATGCGGATGAACTACTACCCGCCGTGCCCGCAGGCGCACGACAGGGTGCTGGGCCTGTCGCCGCATTCCGACGCCGTGGGCCTGACGCTGCTGCTGCAGGTGAGCCCGGTGGCCGGCCTGCAGATCAGGCGGAGCGGCGCCTGGATCCCCGTGGCGCCGCTGCCGGGCGCCCTGGTCGCCAACGTCGGCGACGTCATCGAGGTGGTCACCAACGGCAAGTACAGGAGCATCGAGCACCGGGCGGTGGTCAACGCGACCCACGAGCGGCTGTCCATCGCCGCGTTCCACACGCTCAGGTTCGGCGCCGCGTTCGGGCCGCTGGACGAGATCGTCGTCGGATCAGGCGGCGGCCAGCCGCGTTACAGGACGGTCAGCGTCGAGGACTACGTCAAGCTCGTGCTCTCCACCAAGCTTGACGACAAGAACATCATCGACGCCATGAAGATTAATTAACCCTTGATGATCGATCGATCGATACTTTCAGTGCTCGACCTGGTAACATTAATTGGCAGTGTTCAGAGAGTGATAGCACGAAACGAAATGGCTCTGTATTGAGTGGAGCTTGTCACAGCTCCTACAACTTTGTGTTAGAAACTTAGAATTTGATGTTATGCTTCCAGGGGTTCCAAAGAAATTGTACTAGCTTCAAAACTAAGGCAACTATTTTCCCGTGTTGAAAACTGAAGAAATTTCTCCAAACCAAACATGCTACAGGACAAACGGGCAGCAAGCAAAGTGATGACGCGTAGGGATATGGTGGTTGTTGGGCCCAAAATGAGTAGCGTCATTTGGGCAGATATTTTCCAAACAGACAAGGGCCTTGGATATTTGGGTCATTTTCGACAACAACACTAACCTTTACCGGCCTGCGGCGGAATTTCCCAACCCAATCCAAAGAGCAGCACATTGCCGCCACCGAGGGCGAAGAGAAGACGACCACCTTATCCATGGCGCCATTGCCGGCAACCACCGCCTCCGCCTTCCTCTTCCTCTCTCCGCCTCGGAGGCGGACCCATCTCAAGCCCAAGCCCAGGGCGACCGCCACCGGCACCTCCACGCCTTCTCTCTCCGAGCAGCTGGAGCCCCTCTCCCGCACGCTCCTCCGCGACAAGCCCACGCCCGCGCCCGCCGCCGACCGCCCTACCCCGGAGCCCACCTGGGTCAACCCCTCCAGGCCCAAACCCAACGTCCTCTCCCTCCGCCGCCACCGCCGCCGCACACCCTCCTCCCACCCTTCCTCGGCGCCGCTCCAGCCGCTCCTCCGCGCCATCCGCGCGCTCCCCGAGGATGCCGACCTCGCCGCCACCCTCGACACCTTCTTCCCGGAGGGCTCCCCGCCCTCCCCCTCCGATGCGCTCCTCCTCCTCAACTACCTCCACCCCTCGTGGCGCAAGTCCCTCTCCCTCCTCGGCTGGCTCCGCGCGCTCCCCGACGGCGCCTTCCCGCTCGACACCATCTTCTTCAACGTCGCCCTCAAGTCGCTCCGCGCCGCGCGCCAGTGGCCGCACGCCGAGCGCCTCGCGCTCGAAATGCTCGACGCCGGTGTCCCGCTCGACAACATCACCTACTCCACCCTCATCACCGCCGCCCGCCGCTGCCGCCAGTTCTCCAAGGCCGTCGAGTGGTTCGAGCGCATGTACGCCGCCGACGGCGTCCTCCCCGACGAGGTCACCTACTCCGCGGTGCTCGACGTCTACGCGCAGCTCGCCATGAAGGAGGAGGTGCTCGCGCTCTTCGACCGCGCCAGGGGCAGCGGCTGGAAGCCCGACCACGTCGCCTTCGCCGTCCTCGCCAAGATGTTCGGCGAGGCCGGCGACTACGAAGGCATCCAGTTCGTCTTCAAGGAGATGCGGGAGGTCGGCCTCAAGCCCAACATCTTCGTCTACAACGCCCTGCTCGAGGCGCTGGGCAAGACCCGCAAGCCCGGCCTCGCGCGCAACCTGTTCGACGAAATGACCGCCGAGGGCGTCCAGCCCAACGCGCGCACGCTCACCGCGCTCGCCAAGATATACGGGAGGGCTCGCTGGGGCCGCGACGCGCTCCAGCTCTGGAACCAGATGAGGGAAAAGAAGCTGCCGGCCGATAACATCCTCTGCAACACGCTGCTGAGCATGTGTGCGGACGTAGGCCTGGTGGCTGAGGCCGAGCAGCTGTTCAATGAGATGAAGGATCCGGAGTGCCCTGACGTTCCCAAGCCGGACAAGTGGAGCTACACGGCCATGATCAACATCTATGGGAGCGACGGGGACGCGGACCGCGCCCTCCAGCTGTTTGCCGAAATGATAGAGGGCGGGATAGAGCCCAACATAATGAGCTACACCATCGTGATACAATGCCTCGGGAAGGCACAGAGGATACGTCATGCGGTGGAGGTGCTTGAGGATGGGCTGAAGAGGGGTCTCAAACCTGATGACCGGTTGTGTGGGTGCTTGCTCTCCGTTGTCGCTCTGAGCAGCGGGGACGACATAGATACGGTGCTTGCTTCCCTCGAAAAGGTCAATAAGAACTTGGTCAAGCTGATCAGAATGATCGGTGATGCCCAAGTGGGTGTTGATGATATTAAGTCAGAGTTAAAGGGCGTGCTGAATGCCGCAGCCCCTGAAGTTCGCCGGCCTTACTGCAACTGTTTGATCGACATATGCCAAAACCATGGTTTCCCTTCTCAGAGGGCAAGAGAGGTCTTCCATCTCGCCCAGACCTACGGCTTGTACTCCAAGCTCCATAGCAGAGAGGATGAAGAGTGGTCACTGGATCTGCGGTCACTCTCCATTGGGGCAGCTAAGACAGCATTCGACGATTGGCTCAAGACCATTTCAGATCGCTTGGTGCAGCAAAAGGCTTTGCCCGAATCGTTCAGCGTCTACACTGGTTCCAGCACCCACAAGTTCGCGCAGGGGCTGGCAAGTGCTTTTGCTGCTCATCTTGAGCAATTGGCAGTACCATTCCAACCAAGCGAGTCTCACGTCGGCAGCTTCATCAGTTCAAGGGATGATCTGGTCTCATGGTTGCAGATGAGCAGTTCGTCAGAAGCGATTGCCAGATAGCTAGCTGGATACAGTTGCGATGGGTTAAGCTTCATACTGCTCTAAAAGAATGATGCATGGGCTTAGTGGATGGTGTTGGATTGGTGAACTACTCTGCACTATCCATGCTCATGCATTGGCTCACATTATTCTTTGTAGGAGAACTGAAATACATATACCATCGTTACTTAGGTATTCCATGAATTACAAATCATTGGCCATTCGTCGAATGATGGTTCTATATCTGAATTTGGAATGCCACATTTCGAGTACTATTGCCTAGAAGGAGGCATAGTATGTATTTTTGGAGAAGTTTTTCTCTTCTGCACACACTGCTTACTTGGTGATACCATGGAAGTTGGTACTGTTGAGTCTTTGCAAAAGAAAATTTCCTACTCGCAGATATAATTCATCTCTGTTTCAGTATTAATTGATTTCGGTCTGTGCTTTTCAACACAACAATTGAAATGTGGAACTGCAGTATTGGGGGTTGTATGCAGGAGCACTTCTACTCAATCAGTATGATTCCCTAGCTCATGTTTCTGTCGGCAGTTTGCTAGTTCCCTGTCCTAGTAGGAACTCCTTTTGTTTGTCCCGTTTCGTTTAAAGATGGATAACGGTTCACATGGTACCGTAGGTGAGCCCTGAAAGTACCTACTGTTATTTTAAGATTTACCAGATAATGTTTTCCAACTTTGGTGGCGCGCCAAATGTCCCTTGAAATGAATAATGGATCATGCATGATACATAGGGGCGGGCCATTGCATCGTTCTACAAACAAAAATGCACCAGCTGTTAGCATCACATCTGCATCCTTGCCATCCCACTTATTCTCAGAACAAGTCCAACTCAGCTACAGAGGGCCTACACGGGGTTTATCAGTATTTACTGTAATATCAGACATACAAATAGTAAGACATATAAATAGTAGTCCTCAGTTGTCAGGTAATAACACAATGATTTCACAAGTCATGGAGATATCTTTTGCAATGTCATGTACACAATCATGAGATGTTTTGAGTTACAATATTGTAGATACAGCATAAACAGCAGCGGAGTCAAACTTGAAGTTTTGCCTAAATGAGATTGCATTTGGAATACATCGACACACATGACACAAACACGAAAGTCATGGTTCAACAGGAGGCTTCAGCCTAATTAACCTTCGTACTCGGTCCTTCTCCGTGTTCTCAAGCAGACCCTGCATGAATGACAAACACCAGCTAGTCAGAAAACCATGAGATTTTCCTTTTACAGTGATAGCAGCTCATAGAAGATAAATAGAACAAATTATTTTGCAAAGTGATGAATGGCAGCGCGAGTAATACATTGCCCACAGAATATCAGGACAAATGAGACTAAACTAGATCAAAACGCTTTCCTGGGAGAGACTGAGGTTGTCAGGAGAACGCACAGGTAGGAGAGTTTTTGACATAATATTATCATAAATAATCAGCTAAGGAATTTGTAATCAATAAATAGTATGCAACAGTTATGTATAGAGTACATGCACAGATAAAACCGCAGCATCAGAAAATTGAATTGAAGATCTACCTTCCAAACGATCTCATCGAGGCACAAGCAGATCCTTCCATATTTGTCAAGGAAGAGGCGCTCAGTAGGAGGTTTTCCACATACATCCTTCACTGCCGATGTTACCGCAAAAATCACCTCGGCCACTACAATGGTAGCAAGTATCAGTCACGATAAATGTAAGATAGTTCAGATTTGAAATGAAGGGCTGCTTAAAAGTTAGTAAAAGTGAATGATGTCCGCAATTCAACACTCACAAGCAAGCTCGTCATATTCATCCTTGCCAACAATGTACAGGCAAACGTCCCCAATCATTGTATAGACAATAGAGACTGACCTGTGATAGTGTCAATAATAAACAGTGATGAGCAACGATCTCGACAGCTTAACTATTCAAGGAAGACAGATTTCTTCAGAAGCACAAGGATGACCACAAGTCCAGAACAAGAATAAAAAAAACGAACTTAACAAGTGGAGTGAAAACAAATAAATAAAGAGTTAGGGCCGGCATCTGGGTGCAGTATTAACAGTGACATATGCTGCTAAGAGTTAAATACATTATGCCTTTCTCTACAAGGAAATGATGATACGATCCTCACTACGCACAGTGCAGAATGTTTTTCATCATTTAAATAACACTTGTTGCAGCAAAGTGATCTTAGGTGGCGTTCGGATGAAAGTTTAGAGGCCTATTATGCACTGTAGCTTGTCACATCAATACTTCCGGCACGATTTATGTGTACTAAACAAAGTCAAATTACAAAACTAAGTCCAGGACCCCCCCTCTATTTCGCGAGACGAACGTAATGAGGGTAATTAAGCCGCGATTAGACGATGGTTACTGTAGCATCACTGTGTCAAAACATTGATTAATTAGGCTCGTTAGATTCGTCTCGAAAAATAACGCCCGTCTGCAGAAAGGTTTTGCAATTAAATTTTATTTAGTACCCCTAAATAGTAAGATTCTTTTTTACTTTAGAGGGTAGAAGTTTAGAGGGGGAAATAGAGGGGCATCCAAACGGGGCCTTAATTACGACAAGGAGCGAAGGAGGTCTTAGCCTACTGGTTAAGACTCTTGGTAGCACCCTGAGGGTCCTGGGTTCAATTCCTGTGGGAAGCGAATTTTCAGGCTGAGGTAAAAAAGGTCACTCGTTGGTTCCCCTGGTCGTGCACACGAGCCGGACTGATCTGGCGGCGGATCCTTGTGTAGGGGCTATGGGGGCTCAAAGCACAAGTAAAGATCTGATCCACAGAGGGCGGGCCCTCGTGTTGCAAAGGGGGGGCAACTTTCGTGACCTTTCTCGGCCGGGCTCCGGTTGAGCTCTCCTATAATTCCGTGGGGGCGGTCTTTCCCCCGCTGGCCGAGTTTTTTAATTACGACAAGGACAATTTCCATCAATAGAGATCACAAGCTTATAGTCAGATTACTCATGGTGCAGCGAAGTAAGTGAATTATAAGCGCGGAGATGGTACATACTTGTGGGAAGCAACGTGGAGCTCCTCGTTCTTGGAACCTTTGAGGTTCTCGGATCCGAGTTTCACCAGGAAAGAGCGCCAGTGGAGCCTCTCCTCCGCCGGAACCCCATGGAACCTGCGAATCCCAACCGAACACCGAGATCATTCATCAATTCATTTACGCGCTAGGCAGCTCTCAACTGACAGATCTCATGACGAGAGGCGAGATCTCGTGGGGGCAGGATGTGAGAGCGAAAGGAGCGGGATAGGAAGGGGGGACGCACCGCTCTATGAGGATGTTGCCTTCGGAGTTGGCGAAGAGCACGGCCAGGATCATCTTCTCGCCTTCTGCGCTCTGCCCGCCGGCCTTGTCGTCGACCTCTCTCGCTCTCTCTCTCTCTCTCTCTCTCTCTCTCTGGTGGTGGTGGTGCGAGCGGAGGAGCTAGGCGAAGGAAGGAAAGAAGATTGGGCCTCTGGAAATGGAGATACTCGTCTAGTGGGCCGCCAAGGCGCGCGTCCTGGTGGGCTATCCCGGCCCAACACTATCTTTTTTTGCTCTCCTCTGCAGTCGAGTCGTCTTCCTCGCCGCCTCCGTCTTCCTCTCGTCTTGCTGGTCGCTGCCACGGTTCCTTCCACCTCAACCCTTGGCCTCGCTTGAGCTACGCGGCCATCAGTCAACTCCCACCTTATTCTCGCAGACAGACATCGGGCTGGCTCTCATGGAGGCAGCATAAACTCTCCCTCGCTCCCTCCCTTCGATCACCATGGCTCGCAACAAGGTGCGCCCCCTTTCCCTTACCCTCATTGATTTCACCGGGACTGTGTTTTTCTCATTCAAGCAATACTATCTTCCAATAACGCTCAAAACTTGCTGGAACCCGCCCGCTCCCCTACTCATTCTAGGGTTTAATCGAACGGAACAAATGAAGCATGTTTATGGGTCTATTTGAATTTTTTTTTACCCCACCAGGTTAAGCTCTCTGGTCGATGATGCTTGTTTCCATGTACTGGGAAAATCATTTGCTGGACCAACTAGTCTGATTGGATCACATGGAAATTGGTTGGGATTCACTATTACCCTGCATGCTCTTTCCTCGCACATTAGGGGTGCATATGATTCCCCAACTGCTGCTGTGAGTTCAACTTGTGAGAGTAATGGGAAAAACTGGATTTATGGTATAATAAAGAGCCGTGGAATCTTTCTTTCACATTTCTATTTCATTTATCAATTCTGATGCCATATCATGCCCCTGCAATAACGTGAAGTACCAAACAAAAAAACATGTTAAAGAGTTGTCCCTCTGTTGTGAAGACTTACTTCAGAACATGTTGGTGCGCATATTCTTTCTGGTGGTAAATCCTGTGCTTTTGCTAATTACGAGAGTATTTCATAGGAAGCATTGATTTTGCTGTTGGATGTCGGGCCATCAATGCATGGTGTGCTGCAGGAGGTCAAGAACATATGCTCCACTCTTGTGCATAAGAAGGTAATCACATATTCTTCTGTATTGTCCAGTTTCCTTGGTATTATTTCACCAGCAAGACATCAAGCAAACTCCCTGTGTACATCTGTTTCCTGCAGCTAGTTTACAACAGGAGCGATGAGGTTGGTATTGTCCTGTTTGGAACTAAAGGTTTGTTATTTACAGTTTCTTAATGATTTTCTATTGTATTTCAACATAAGGCTCCAACAGTGTTACGTCATTGATGTTATCAGAAACATGCAATGAGCTGGCGAAGGAGCTTGGGGGCTATAAGCATGTGACGGTTGCACATGATATTAAAGTTGTAGATGAAGAGACGGCACATGCTCTGCAAAACCTTCAGTGTGGAACTGTCCCTGGTGATTGTATCCAATGAAATGGAAGTATGTGCTAGTATTAAATTGTTTGTCTGATACTAATTACAAAGTACTCATCTTATTTCGTTCTTGTGGAATTTGACCAAAATTACCACTGGAATTCCTTGACAAGTCATAGTTCTGGATGCTATTGTTGTTGGTTTGGATATGCTGATTAGGAAATTCGGCGAGACCAAAGGGAAACGACGTCTCTGTCTAATCACCAGTGCACAACATCCATTAAGAGATCCGCCTGAGGGGACTAAAGAAGATCAGGTGGACACCATTGCAGACCAGATGAAAAAACACGATATAAAGATGGAATGCATTGTCTTTAGAGGACGAGGAATCCATCATGGTGCTGTCATGGACGAAAATGACCGACTATTGTATCAGTTCAGAGATAGATCAGTAGCAAAGGTAGTCCAGGTTGATGGCCCTACATCAATCTTAGGTGCTCTCAGGACAAGGAATGTGCTTCCAGTTACTGTCTTTAGGGGTGACCTTGAAGTGAGCTCAAATTTGAAAATAAAGGTAGGTGGTTCCTTTATTGTTTCCATTAGTTACTGGAGTTTATACTAATTCAGCCCTTATGCTTCAGTTAACAAGTTGTTCTGACTAATAGCTTCGAGATTATCTCAGTAGCGTACCATATCGCATGGCTGATTTGGATGCCCCTGTGAACAGGTGTGGGTCTATAAGAAAACATCTGAGGAGAAATTCCCCACTTTGAAGAAGTACTCTGACAAGGCTCCCCCAAGTGATAAATTTGCTACTCATGAAGTAAAAATTGATTATGAATACAAAAGTGTTGTCGAGCCAGACAAAGTTGTTCCACCAGATCAGAGAATTAAAGGTTATCTTTATGGTCCTCAAGTTGTCCCTATATCATCTGCTGAATGGGAGGCTGTCAAGTTCAAGCCAGAGAAAGGTGTGAAGCTTCTAGGCTTTACAGATAGATCCAGTATTTTGCGGTAATACTCTTACCTTGCCATTGGATTATCTGACGTTACATATTGTACTTTGGCACTTGTTTGTTTCTTGCTGCTGCTGTTCTGCAGTATCATTTTTAATTTAAATTAATGACGCACATGATCCATGAATTTTACTACCAGCTAATAATCTGGAAATTTGTACTTTTTTCCTACAATTATATTTTAAAGACAGAATGCAAACGTTTATGCATGTTTCCAAGAAATACCTGCTGTAACTTACCCGTGCATTATGATTATAATTATTTTTCCTTATTGCTTTAGTATTTTCAGATGAATATCAAGACTGAGTATTGCATATTCTTAAAGTTACGGTTTTGTTTGCTGTTACATTTTAGCTAAGTTACGAGGACTATGTGGACAAAAGTTGCCATTGTTTTGTACATTATAGCTATTTGTAGTCTTTAATGTCAATAATTTGAAAACCATGCAAGCCAATAGTGTGTTGTGATTCAAGTGCACTGACATTGTCACATAAATATACCCTGTAGGAATAGGTCTTCGGGAGATTTTGCTACTATTCAATTTTGGATTTGGCGGTGGGACACTAAAATGAAAATCGTTTGCTGCAGGACACTGTCTAGTTCATTCTGAGTGTCCTACGGCAAACGATTTTCGACAATGTCCTGGAGCAAACGATTTTCATTTTAGTGTCCCACAGCCAATTCCACAATTGAAGAGTGTCCCACAGCAAATTTATCCTAAGGCTTATTAGGATGTTCCCTAATATGTTCCTATATAAACTGAGAGTGATATACAGTGATCTGGGCTGCTTCCTAGTAGGCATGACTATCTTTTTGAACCTGAAAGGCCCCTGTAATAAAAGACGTTATTAATACTCAACAACCTAAATCTACTTAATTTTATCCTTGAGTTCATAGTGCAATGGTTTACTTATTTGAAAAGCAGAATATTGCTGAATTCTTCCTAATGCTTTTATGGTTAACAGCTTTTAGCCTTTTACCACTGTAAAGTTAACTTGTGTTAGTTTTCTTCTGGTTTGAGCTTTGCCATTATGTTGTACCGTTATTTTATCTGTTATTCAAGCATATACGTTTGACCTTTGATGACTTCTCCTTGCTTCTCCTTGCAACTTTGACTGTAGATGTTAAAAGTGTATTCCCTAACTATCAGTACAAGATGCATAAGTCTGTATACCAGTAATGTTTCTGCTTTCCCTACTTCAACAGGCACCATTTTATGAAAGATGTATGCTCCTTTATACCTGAACCAGGAAACACAAAAGCAGCTCTTGCAATTTCTTCCATAGCAAGAGCAATGCAACAAATGAACAAGGTTGCTATTGTACGATGCGTGTGGAAGCAAGGTCAAGGGAATGTTGCTTTTGGTGTACTGACCCCAAACATTTCATCAGTGAAGAATATCGTAAGTATTTTCTTACTAGGTATTTTCAGAACCTTTGTTAGATATCTGTGTGCTCAATCAGTCTTTGTGCCGCAGGTAGATTCTTTTTACTTCAATGTACTCCCATTTGCCGAGGACATCAGAGAGTTTAATTTCCGGTCCTTTGGCAGCTTGCCATCATCATCTCAGCCAACTGAAGAACAACAAGAAGCTGCAGATAACTTAGTGAAGATGTTAGATCTAGCACCACTTGGAAGGGAGGTCCTCAAGCCTGATTTCACACCAAATCCCGTGTTGGAGGTATTAAATTTAGTGATAGAACATCCTAATGCGCAAGCACCAAAATTGAATTTCGTTTATTATTCATTCCTGTGGAATGTCTATAACTCTATATCCAAGATGCTTTCTTTTGTCTGGTTTTCACTTTCCATTCATTCTTGTTTATTGGTGTATCTTCAGTAAAGATTTTGAGTGACCCGGTAGAGAAATCTTGTGTCGGTTCTTTCTAGGCCAACAAATCATGATATGATCAACAAGATGCACCACTGTAATTTTTTTATGTTATATCATGTTCCTCTGAAGTGGAAATATTTTTCCAGTTTTTTTCTGTTGGAGTCCATATTTTGCATCAATTGTCATGGTGTCATCCCAAAGAAAAGTTTGATCGGCCTTGAACAAAGAACATTAGCAGTAGAACATTATGTCACAAGAGGGGCCTGAGAAGTATGGAGGATTGTTTGTGAAACAAAATGAGTTCGTGTTCTAGTCTTTTAGCAAACAATTTTTATAGTACACTGATTCTTGGGTGTGGGAGTTGATGTACTGTTTGATTCACTAACAAGTTATACCATTTGATTCTGCACCGCTGGGCAGTTGCTCTCCCTCCCTCTCTGGCTTTCCTTTTGCTGTTTGTTTGTATGTATCATTGTATCTTATTATGTTGATTATGGTACATTGTCCCCTTTCAGAGATTCTACAGTTACCTTAGTCTAAAGGCAAAGCAGCCAGATGCAAATGTCCCAGCACTTGATGGATGTCTAAGGAGGATAACTGAACCTGATCCCGATATCATTGACCATAAAGCACCATTTATCCAAAATCTAGGCAAATCCTTCGAGCTGAAGGACAATCCCAAGGTTAAATGAACTTGTTATATCTACTTTGGTCTGATTTGATGAAGATCTGAATGACCCAACTTGTATAATTGATTACAGAAAAAGAAAGCACGGACACTGGACAGACTGGCATATAACGGTGCGGATGATCAAGCTAAATCAGTACAGGAGCCTTCTGTAGAGAAGGATGGCATTCTTGCAGTTTTATATCCTCAAACGGAGAATGTTGGGGAGATTGGAGATTTAAATCCTGTTAAAGATTTTGAGGCCATGCTGGCAAAGAGATCTAGCTCAGCATGGGTTCAGAAGGCAATGGAAGAGATGCAGAAATACACAACAGCTTTGTTACAAAACTCTTGTGAGGGGGATAATTACCAAAAGGCACTTGAATGTATTGTTGCTCTGCGGAAGGCTTGCATTATTGAACAGGTAATACCGAATTGATGGTTGGAATGATAGATGAGCCAATATGCTCAGATTCATCCTAAGGCCACATGGTAATTTAGCTTTGCTTGCTTGGTTGTTTCTCATCATATGTCAAAGCATCCACTTGTTAAAGATCCTTAATGCTGCGCCAGAAAAAGATAATATACCTTGCATTGTGGTGTCGAATTTTCATATAACAGTGCTGCCTTCTTTTTGTTTCATTTTGCTTCATCTTGTTTATAGGTATCTCGCACATACACCTATTGTTCTGAGTTTACAGAAGAATGTCTGACCACCCATCTATTCCTTCTATTTTCTTCGATAAGGGATACTGAACATGCATGTTCTTCATTTGCCAATAATTGCCTTTTAGTGGTGTCTGATTATTTCGCTAATTAGAAATGGTTTAAGTAGACGTTCGATAGTGTTGCTACGCTTCCACCATTTTGTTAAGTCTATTTACATTGGGTGTTACTTGTGATCAGGAACCAAACGAATTCAACCAATTCTTAACCAAGATTTATGAGAGATTGAAGAAAGGTGATGTTGCAGACTTTTTTCAGCTTCTTTCCTCGAAAAACATTTCGCTTATCAGCAAAGAGGAAGCACCTGACAGGTTTGCAGCTTTGTCTGTGTCCATTGCAGAAAACCCATATGCTTACATGTCTTTCGTTTTAACCTGTTCCATTAATATGTGTGCAGTGACGTGACAGAAGAGATGGCAAGAACCTTCTATCTGAAACAAGAAGCGGCTTCTCAGTAGCAGCTGAGCGGCTGACTAAACTATCCTCCTAATCATTGCATAACCAAGCCCCCCGTTGCATGTATATGGCATGTTTTGAGGCTCTGTTCATGATACACGTGGAGCTACTCTTTTACCTTGGTTCAACGACTGTGTTGGATAATCTAATGGGTTACTACGCCACTGTGATCTCGAATTTTGTCTCCTTGTTTTTAGACTGCATAAATTTATTTGCCTATTTTTGTCTTTTTAATGCTATCTGCCTGATTTTGATGTTGTTTGCCCTCTATTTGCATCGCGGGCATTGATTCTTTCTTTCCCCTTTCGTGCGCCTGGCTAATTTGATTGCTTTCACGTTACATGAGCTGGTGTGAACAATAGCTTGTCGTTCTCATTTCGCTTATGCTCGAATATGTCCGGGTTCCTTTGGTATGAAAAATTATATCGAGCTGGTGTGGGCCGGCGAGGCAGCAGGATTGCAGCAAGAGAATTTAAGCACCGGAACGAGCCCAATGAGAGGCAGCAGGCAGAGCCGCAGAGCTACTGGGTGTCTGGATGAGTCACGAGAACCTTTTTTTTTTAAAGCCTCTTACTAGTTTATGTGCGAACACACTCACTCACATAAACCTACACCCACCCATGCACACGTCCAAACCTACAATTACACTCAGCGATCCAAACCTACAATTACACTCAGCATCGAAAATCGCATCCTTCCAAAGATCACTAGAAACCATCAGGTTTCAAATGTGCAACGAGAGGCGTTACACTTCCTTTGTGACACTGCAAATTTATTTTATGGAGACAAACCCCGGTGAAGACCCAAGTTCCATTCCAAGAATCGAACCTGACGGTCGCGCATGACCAGAATGAGAGTTTACAGCGCTATATGACAAACTAAAGCACTTATAGAGTGACATTAATGGAACGGTCTGTCTGTTACAAAGTTCTGGGGAAAAACTCTATCAGAGAAATTGGACTACTCCCCCCAATTATTTCTGTCCCTGAAAAAACGCATGCATAAGAAAATTCCCTGAACCATACCCCCCCCCCCCCCCCCCCCCCCCCCCCCCCCCCCTCGGCCACCATCCACAGATCAATGCAAGAAACCTTAACATCGCTTTAAGCATCCTTCTCTGACACGAGCTTGTCGATAAGAGCGGCAGCGTCGTCAACCGTCTGAATCTCTTGAGCGCTTGATTCATCCACGGTGATTTGGAATGCCTCCTCAAGACCCATCACAATTTCAACCTACACCGAGTTCAGAACAACATGCCATTATCCAGATATTACGATGACATTTAGGAGAAAAGAAGAAAAAGTGATACAGAAGCATAGCTCAATACAGGGGCAATAAAAAAGGTAGTATATTGCAAATTCTGGACAAAAATATTGCTATACAATGGTATAGATTTATGACAAGTACAGCATAGATTAATAGAGATTACTCACAAATGTCAAGCAAGCATACAGGATTAGTACTGATGTTAATAATCACATACGAGTTCGAGGAATTACCGTGTCAAGTGAATCAGCCCCAATGTCTACAAACTTTGTCTCTCCGGTTACGGTGGTATCTTCAGCTAGAGCTAACTGATTCTTCACTATTTCACAAACCTTCTCAATAGTTTCTTGTTTGGCCTATTCAAGAATCACAATCAACTGTCACAAACTTTCTCACAGGACTTGTATTGGTGCATCAATATGGTATACGCATTTGGCTATATATATTAACCTGCTGCAACCGAAATTATCAATGTAGGGCCAAAATTACTGCAGTATCTACTGGCTGGCTATATACTATTACGAAATAAGTTCAAGGCATGAAACAATTTTTTCAGATGAACTACACGTGCGCTATGGTTAACTGTTTTCCCATCAGACTAGCATGCCAAAGCTTCTAGAGATTAAAATATCGATACAAGATATAGGTATAGTGCTAAAAATACAGGCCCATGTATGCAATATCAGTACTCAGAAGCAGAGCAATACAAATACCCATGAGTAGCTACATTCTGAAGGAAATCTACAGGTAGTCTAAAGTGAAAACATGTAACATAAACAACATGTGCATCCTTCAAATGGCCCAAACTTAGACTCACATATCACAATAAATTGCCTATCAAATAAAATGTTTCTAGTTCACCACTCCAACATGAAATCCTTGATAATTTAAAGTGCTATAGTCCTCGCAAGAAAGAAGACACTCTAGAGAACTAATGATATGCTTGCGGTCCATTGTTGTAAGATAATGGGAATGATATTCAGTAGTGCATCAAGTCAGCATATGCGAATGGTATATATATACACATAATCAGCCGAAATGCTTGGCATGAGTCATGAATATATAGCTAGAATTCTTAATAATCAATACCATCTGACATATAGGTAAAAGTCATGTTTGTGCCTTCCAAGCATATAAGTCTGTTGTTTGGCAAGAGTAGCATGAATAAAGCAAAACACACAGAGAAAACGATTGGCTGCGTGATCTTTAAATATTGCAAGGAATGGGGAAAACACAGCAAGCAAAAAGAGCTGTGTTTCAGCAAGCGTCCATCTAGCAAGACAATTATTTGCATGGCCAACTGGTCCCTTTTTTCCCTTCGAGAAGCAATTAAGCGAACTGGAAGGTTGTGGGAACCATTGCATGCATAATAATGTCATATGAGGAGCTTCTGAATGAACTAAAACTGCAGAGTACAATGGATGGATTAACAGAATAGATGCTCGCTATACGTACCGAACATGACACCTGAAAGCGTTTTGGAATCCGCTGCATCCGAAGTGATGGAAAGCTTGCTCTTTGCCGGGAGAAAGATGCTGAAACCCGAAACGACACTGCATCCATTCCCTACAGCGACAGCAAAAGTAAAGCTTCCGTTTCTCCGAATCAAGATCCGAGCGCTGGACTACAACAGCATTACAGCAAGCAGGAAAATGAGGAACACTGGTAGAAAGCTCCCGACCTGGACACGGCGGGCAGGGGAGTAGGCGAGGACGGCTGATCTTCCAGCGGCGGCGGTGACTGGAGCAGCCATGGCTGAAGATCAGCGGAGAGACCGAGAGGAATGACAGGACCAGCTAGCCTGCCACTAGCGATGATTGCAAGAAGGAGAACGGGTGGGGGCGGAGGAGCGGGTGCTTTATTGCGGCACTGCCTCGTGTGTATCGACGACCATCGATGGAATCCATTCCAATGTTCCCCGTCTAGTACAGGCGAGCACGAGTGAAAGAGACGGGGACGGGGCGAGGAGGGGAGTGGAGTGTGCTATGCCGATGTTTCATGGGAGATCCCTCGCAAAAGGGATGCAAACGAGGAAGACCTTCTTGTCATGGGCTTATTAAACGAAGTCGGAATTTGTTCTAAAAGTTATGAACAAAAAAACGATGGGTTCTAGACATCGATATTTTTCCTTCACGATTACTTAGATCTTTACTACTCATTAAATAAAGCTTCTATCTTTCCTAAAAAAAATAAAGCTTCTATCTTAGAAAGTGAGAATCTCAAATGAACATACCAATTTCTAAGAACTAAGACTATCTCTAACGGTTGGGCTCACCCAAACTCAAATTTGGTGCTCATTTTCTTCAACAATGCAGACCCAAAAACTACCATCTCCAAAGGAAAACACCCAAATCACGATACCTCGATCTTCCTCGCCTCCTTCCTCCGCTTGCGACCTCCACCGGCGGCCAGCTGCTCCCCGCCGTCGCGCACCCGGGCTCCGGCCCCGCCACCGCGCCCCGGCTGCCCGCACGTGTGGCCCGTCTAGCTGCGCGCCTCTTCCTCCCGCTCGTGCCCGCCTCCCTCCCGTGCCGGCGGATGCGCGCCGCCCGCGCCCAAGACCAGGCGTCGCGGGATCAGGGGCGGGGGTGGCGGCGGGTCGGGGAGGCGTGGCGAAGGCAGGAATCAGGGCGGGGAGCACGAGATGGGGAGGGGACACGGCCGCCCCCGAGCCGCCGCCCTCGAGCCGCCGCCCTCGCGCTGCCGCCCCGAGCCGCCGCCCCCGAGCCGCGCCGCCGTCTTCCTTGTCGTCGACCCACTCCTCGTCGGGGGAAAGGGGGACGGCGGCGGGCGGCGGGGAGGGGGAAAGGGGGACGGCGGCTGCGGCGGGCTTCCGGGCTTGGAGGAGAGAGGAGAGAGGAGGAAGAGAACAGAATCGATTGGATCGATCAATTGAGGAAGAGAACGGTGGCTGCGTCGGGAAGGCTTGGTGATGCAATTGTGGGGAGCGACCTTGCCGACGCCAACAATGCGTGTCGTGTTTGGGTCATCCGTTGGAGACAGCTTGAAGTCATATTTTGCCATTTAACACCCATTTTGAGTATATAGGTCTTGTTGTTGGAGATAGTCTAATACTCCCTCCGTCCCACTATAGTTGGCATTGTAGCCCCCGGCACGGAGATTAAGGAGAAGAGGAATAAGGTAGGTGCGCAGAAAACGAGGAGGAGAGAGATAGAGATACAGGTGTATTGGGAAGAGATAAAGGTGTTTCGGGAAGTGAGAATGCCAAGTATTTTGGGAAAACTTGACTTGGCTAGAATGCCAAGTATTTTGGGACGGAGGGAGTACCACCAAACCTCGCTCGCAAGAAATATTACTACTTAGATTTAGTATCAAGCAACACGATAATTTATACTTTATAGACATAGATATCACAGAGAGAATGATATCTTTATATAACGAGTGAAATGCACCGTGAGTTCTTAAACTATTTGAAAATTCTTGTCTAGGTCTAGCATTTTTTATGGAATTATTGTGTTTGTACCTCTAGTTTGCCTCTTAATTGCGATTTTACTCTTCTTTTCTCAACTTTGCGATTTTACCTCTAGATTTTTAAACTGAAGCGTGACTTTGTCTCTTGCGATTTTACCCCTGATAGAGGTAAATATTGTCTTCTTTTGAAATTCCAAATGTAAAAGGCAAAGCAGAGGTAAAAAATGCAATAACACATTTTCAATTCATACATTTAGTTCTATGATCTATTTAAGTAGGTTTATTTGGGTTCAAAACCTTCCAACTCGGACAAAACACTTGACATGGCGCTTTTAACATAGACAAAATAAGTTATGTGTCAGATTATATTCATAGTTAACCCCTAAATTTTATTTTATTCTCATTTGGAAGCCCCAGTCCATATTCACACTCAATGTCTCAGCTGATAGACCATACCAAAGTCGTCCTCGATTTCTTCCTCTTCGGTGAGCTAGAGTCCTATTTGTTTCTTCTACTCTAGCTCTTCTCCACTTGTTCCTCTCTGGACATTTTCTGCAAATAATCCCCGCCAATCTCATCAAGTTTTAGATTTTTCCTACCGTCGTCTTCAGCCGAGCCCTCCCGTTTAGAGCCTGCAGTTCGTTGTAGGTTCTGTGTGCATGAGAGTGAAGGAACTAGGGCTCGTGTCGAGGTGTCACGCCGGACGATTACACGTGTTATTCGAGCGTGCGGAACTGAGATCGCCGCCGCACACGTCCGATGTTTGTCAAAACGATAGTTATTGCCGTCGAGAAAACAGGAGCATGATAGTGAGAATGAGATAGAAAGCTTAAGAGCTGCTTGTAAAATTATGTCATGTTATCATTGACACGTCAGCACAACTTAGCTACGTGGGCGTGTATGGATTCAAGTGAACACGCTTAAATAGATCACAAATCCAGATGGACGATTTGCGAGTTGTCGGACCTGAATGAGAATCTCAAATAGTTGAAGAACCCATGACGTATTTCACTTTTATTCTAACTTTAAATAAACTAATACATACTTTTGACAAAGTATGAACATGTTTTTTTTTAAAAAAAAATCAGCAATGAATTTTGTACTAAATTTGTGTGGTATAACAAGATTGTGAGTATACTATAACACATAATAATTTGTTCCTTCATCTTATAATTCATTGTAGAGTGTCACATTGGTTTTCATGTCAAACTCAGTATTCAAGTATCTACCACGTGTCGATAGAGATGAACTTTCTAAACTATATGTTGTCTTTGTTCACATATCCTAATGTCCCGTTTGGAATAGAGGATTTTTTCTCTATTTCTACGGGAATTGAACTGTTTCCTGTAAAATTTCTATAAAATTTCTGTGAATTTCTTACATTCCAAATGGGGCTTAAGTGTATTTTGTAGTTGTTATTTTGCTATGTCTTTATTAGATCAATCTAATTATTTAATTACGCCCTATAAAAATGCTGCAAATCAGATTTGTGTTGTCTTACGGAAGAGGTTATCTCTGAATCAAAATTCTGTAACCATCATCGTATTTCAGTAGGGAATCAAAAATCAAACGAATTGTCTGAATGTGCATGGCAGCCGGAAGGATAATATCCCGCAGCAGCTGACGAGGAAGGAAGGAAGAAGGAGGAGCGCATCTGGTGTGGCGGCGCAGAAGATCCGGGGGAGGAGAGAGGCCTCGTTTTCAACCCGCAGGCAGGCCAAGCCCCTTCCCTTTCCTTTCTTCCTCCTCTCTTCTCTCTCTCTCTCTCTCCTCCGTCTCCATCTCCGCCATCGTCCCTCCTCACCTCGCCGCACGCATTCGCCTCGCCGGATCCCCGTCGCCCGCCTCGCCGCCCTCCCCTCCCCGCGTCTTCGCCATTCCCGCCGCCTCCTCGCCCCTCCCTACGACCCACCCACCTCCCGTCTCGATCCCGCCTCGATTCCCCGCTCGCGCCCCTGGGATGGCTTGGGACGGGGGCTGCCCGGGCCTGCGCGGGTGATCTCTCTCTCGCGCGGGGAGCCCTCTCGCGCCGCACGTGGAGGATCCCGTCGCGGCTGGTGTCCTTCCCTTCTCTCTCTGCCCGTGCATCGATTCTAGGGTTTGCTCCTTCTCCTCTGCCCTGCCCGGGGGATTAGAAATCGATCTCATCCCCTCCGATTGCACAGTCGACATGTTTTCGCACGGCGCTGATTCCGCCCACGACGTCGGCGTCAGCCCTGGCGGACCCACCGTCCCGGCGCGCTTCGTATGGCCCTACGGCGGCAAGAGAGTCTTCGTATCTGGCTCCTTCACAAGGTTCGTTCCTTACTTGCCTTCTATTCTACTATCCTCCCTCCATGTGTACCCCTACATTTTTCTTGCTGCCGCCATTCTCCTCCCTGCTGTTGAGCTACTGTAGGCTTTAATTAATCACCACTTCACTTGTTGCTTCCAACTGTTTTAGCACTACCATAGCATACCATCGCTGGCAGCGTGCTTTAGTTTCCTTATCATAAAAATCCGATCGTATTTACACTCCGTATGTATGCACCAAGGTTTTCCTGCAATTGATGAATGTAATATCTCTCTGCTCTCTTCCTGGGAGCTGTACAACACATTTTCTGCTCAGGATGAAGATATATGTTTACCTTTTTGATTGATGCCATGCATGATAGGACCCTAGGGCTTACTCAGGCAATGCAACTTCCTTAAGCAAAGGGACATGGTAGTTATTTGTTCGTTTGCGGTAAATATGTCCTGTTTTGCCTGTTCTCCCGCCAATCACAGACTCGTAACATCTGTCAATTGTCGTTACCGTGCATCTAACGGCCACTCTTTTGTCATAGGTGGTCAGAACATTTGCCCCTGTCTCCTGTCGAAGGCTGCCCCTCTGTATTTCAAGCTATCTGCAGCCTGTCTCCTGGGTTCTACGAGGTGCCATTCTACATCAATCTCTACCTGTTTATGGTTACATTATGTCGTATCGTGTTTACTTTTTTTTGTTGCCGCATTTCCCCATTGTTGCAATTTCCATGGATTTCACATGCATTTTTTTTCTTCTGTAACGGGACATGATATGTAAACACAGTTGAATACCGTAGCAACTTATCTTTTTCCTCACGTATGAAGTTTTTTTTATTATTAATAGAGTGTGTGCATGCCATCACTTCTTTTTGTGTGGTTAGACAAACTTCCTCATTTGGTTATTGATATGCAGTACAAGTTCTTCGTGGACGGGGAGTGGCGTCATGATGAGCGACAACCTACTGTAACAGGAGACTATGGGGTAGTTAACACTTTGCACTTGACAAGGGACATTAACCAAATAAACTCGGTATTGAGCCCAAGCACACCTGGAAGCAGGGCGAACATGGATGTTGACAATGATTTTGAACGTGCGGTAAGGATGGCTTATATCCATAATTCTTAATGAAATTCGCTGCTTATCTCTGATTGGCATGTTATTGAATGACCACACATGTGGCTCAGCTTTTCTTGCTGTCTTTACTTTCTTACCTTACTCGCTTTCTCTTGGGAGGTAAACCAAATAGCGACTTTCAATGAGAACTAAGAGGTAACATCACCTTCCTTGTCTTGACAATCAGGTTTCACTGACGGATGGTGTTCTTCAGGAAGGCCATCAGAGGGTTTCAGAGGCTTATATACAGATATCTAGGTTGCATGTTTCAGAATATCTGAGTTTGCATACTGGCTATGATTTACTTCCGGACTCGGGCAAGGTATGAGAATCAGCTCTGTTTCCATGATTTTTTGTTCTTGTAATGTTTATTCTTATTCCTTTATTATTATTTTCCAATTCAGGTCATTGCTCTGGACATTAATTTACCCGTGAAGCAATCGTTTCATATTCTACATGAACAGGTATCCAGATCTTACCTGATTACTGATGCTGTATATTTTTTTTTGGACGCTGTATGCCATGCTACTATGACTGTGGCTATGATGCTTAATCTGCATTTTAGAGTCTGTTCTTAAAACTTGCATTTCGCCATACAGGTGCATGCAGTCATGATATTGGTTTAGTTCATGTAAACTGATTCACCACTCGAATTGGATGAGAATTGATAATCACACGCTTCAATTCATATATGTATAGTTATCCTGTGCCGGTAGCACATTCCAAACTAAGTGATCCAAGTTATAGCTATCTCTATTGCTTACTATTTTATATTTCTGATAGTTTTCCTAGCTGAAAGGTGCGTTCCTTTTGCAGTCTATTTTACCATTTTTGCTTTCCACCATCAACTTATGGGCAGCTTATCGAAAGGCCCATTTTACTTTATGATTTCATAATAGCCATGTGAACATGGATAAACTTCAATTTGCTATTGTCTTGGTACTTGTTAGTGGTGACTGCGTTGTTGATTCTGTAATATATTGAATTCACCATCAATAATGTTGGGGTAGCAAATGTTCATTTTGTGTTACCTTGCAGGGAATTCCTGTTGCTCCTCTGTGGGATTCATTCAGAGGCCAGTTTGTTGGCCTCCTGAGCCCACTGGATTTTATACTTATATTAAGAGAGGTAAACTTTTTGACCGACTCTAGTCATAGTTTTCTGTACATTCGTTTATTACGCCAGTTTCTTCGGTCGTCCTTACAAACAAAATTTGAAATACAGAGCCAAAAAGTAGCTTCGATGATTTTCTTAGTAGTTCCAACTAGACATAGGTTAGACCATGATCAGAAATGTGTTCACTTATCGGAACTTAAATAAATTACCATGGATGTCCCATTTTAGATATATAAGCTTGAATATGCGCCTTTTGTTATATGGGATGCTGGAATGCTAGATATTTATGCTGTTATGTACTGCAAAGCTTGCTAAATTGGTTCTGAGTTGTCATCGTGCTGATGTTAGCATTATTTTCCGTACATTCAGAATGCTTGGTAGGTGCTCAAATATGATCTGTTGATTTGAAATATTTTCATTTTACATTAATTGCATTGTTTATAATATCTTGTTTTTTGTTGCAGCTAGAAACTCATGGCTCTAACTTGACAGAGGAGCAGCTTGAAACACACACTATATCTGCATGGAAAGAGGCTAAGCGGCAGACTTATGGAAGAAATGATGGTCAGTGGCGACAGCATCTGGTGCATGTAAGTTAGTGCCATTTGTGGTTGACAATTGGATTATAGATCTATGAAGTGTGAGTTGGATGATTAGTATCGGGTTGTCGATATCACAAAATTGATAGACCAAGTTCCACATGATTTGACTGTGTATGGCATGCCATGATTGACAGTGTGATGTAAGAGTGGTTGAGATCCCTGCCACCCTCCATTTAACACTATGTATTATGGTTTTTAAGAGTCACCTAGTCGCTTAGTGGCTCAGGCTGAGGTGTTGCAGGATAGGCATCATTGGCTCCTCAATTCGAACAGGGAGGGAAGGTGTTGTTGTGGATGGCAGTTGAATGTTTATTGGTCTTACCAGTACTGCTTGAAGAAGTAGAGCAGATAATCTTGCGATGAGTAGTCATGAGAGGAGATTCTGAGGGTGAACATGGGGAGAAGGGTCGTTGGTGAGTCACCTGGTTTGGTAGAGGAAGAGTTGAGGGAGAGGGTTGAGATATGGGCTGGTCTGGTGAGCTTTGTGATGAGTAGGTCTAGGTTTCCTTTTCTCCTTTATTTATTTCATTGCTTATGCTTACATAATTGGTTTGATGGGAACATCAACAAGACAATATTTTGACATGTTTTGAATTCATTTAGCGCAAAGTTTTATGTACGACACAATGTGTTGATGTCTGTCTATTGCTTTAAAAATTGACAATTGTTTCCCTTTTTTATTTTCTTGTTTCACTGTACTAAGCTCATTTTATTTTGATTTATGTGCCAAATGCACTGATACTGGATTATATTTGCTGCACAGGCCACTCCTTACGAGTCCTTGAGGGACATTGCTCTAAAGATATTGCAGAATGAAATTTCAACAGTTCCAATTATTTATTCGTCATCGACGGATGGATCATTTCCACAGCTGTTGCATCTTGCATCGCTTTCTGGAATTTTGAAATGTAAGTTTGCCCCTGTATCGGTATGAAGTATTATAAACTTATGTGTACATAATATAAGCGGCATTTTCGGTAAGATATCCTAATACAGTCTTTAATTTCAGGTATTTGTAGATATTTCAAAAACTCCACTGGTAACTTGCCTATCCTAAACCAACCAGTGTGCACTATACCATTGGGTTCCTGGGTTCCAAAAATTGGTGATCCAAGTGGCCGTCCGCTGGCTATGTTGCGACCTAATGCACCTCTTAGTTCTGCCCTTAACATGTTGGTTCAAGGTATGCTCTCTCTGTTTCTTCACTCCAACTGGAAAATGCAGAAGGCGTCAATGTGCTCTTGCATTTCCAAGACAGCTCACGGCTGACGATTGATTTCAATACCAATTTCTCTGATATCATTTCAAGCTAATGGATTTATTATGTTACAGAACTGATCTCTTATGCTTATGTACAATTGTGTTTTATGCAGCTGGAGTTAGCTCAATACCAATTGTGGATGAAAATGACTCACTGCTTGACACGTATTCCAGAAGGTACTTGCAAATTCATATTCATGGTTGCGTTTGTGATCCTTGGTCCATGTACTCATCAAATTTGTTCCATGCTGTAGTGACATAACAGCTCTAGCTAAAGACAAGGTCTACACTCATGTTCGCCTGGATGAGATGACCATTCATCAGGTATGTTAATGCCATGCCTGCCTTCATCAAGTTTTTAGCTGAAAGTCTGAAACTAGTTGGGTGTTTGTTCACATTGTCGGGTAATACAGTGACTTGGTTAGAAGGAATTGTTTGAAAAGGGGAGGGGGGGGGGGGGGGGGGGGGGGGGGGGGGGGGGGGTTTTTTTAACGATAAAAAAAAGGGGTTGGCATAAAACGTTTATTCTTTGGGACTGTGATTAGTGCAATGCTGGCAAAAAAAAAAACTAATAGTTGAGCAGAATGGTTGAAAAAAAAAAACACACAGAAGGCCCAGGGCCGGTTCTGCTACTTAACTGCAAACTGGCTACCTCACGATTGATCCAGATGGTTTTATTTTGGTTCTGAGCCTCGTCAATTTCAGGCTTTGCAGCTCGGACAGGATGCAAATACACCATTTGGATTTTTTAATGGCCAGAGATGTCAGATGTGCCTCCGGTCTGATCCTTTGCTCAAAGTGATGGAGCGGTTGGCGAATCCTGGTGAGTTTACGCGACCATGGAAGCTATGGCCTCCTCTGCTAATAACTTGACCTATTGTTTTCCTCTGCTATATAGGTGTGCGCCGAGTCTTCATTGTGGAAGCTGGTAGCAAACGTGTGGAAGGCATAATATCACTGCGTGATATTTTTAAGTTCTTGCTGAGCTTGTGAGAAGAAGAAATGGCAAGGCGTCAGCATCTCTGTTTTGTTGTGACAAGTGCCAGAGTTAACAGTAGCAAACAGGGTGTCAAAGCAGCCATGGGTCTCTGGCTTTTGGATAAGACAGGATTGGAGGCTTGTCTTTCCAGATAATGGCCATTCAGGGTCTGTAAAGTTCCTTTTTTCTCTCTCTCTCTTCCCCTGTCCCGTTGTTATCCAAATATCCGGTGATTTTTATTTATTGGATTGTTTTCCTGCTTGGTCGATTTCCGAGTCCCAAAGGGGGTGGGGTAGTGCTTAGCAGTGCTGCTAGAGACTTGCTAGCATCATGAATCAAATGAAAGAGAAGAAATAGATGACGGGGACTGGAGGTTCCAGAATTTATTGAGTAGTGACCTTGAGTTCTGCTATTCGACGAGCAGCTTTGGCACCATGGAAGGATGGATTAGGTGCTCTTTTAGATTTTGGAGTCAGGTGACTTTACTTTTCTTTTTCTTTTTTCTTTGTTTGGACCAGATTATGAAGGAAAAATGTGATGACAGGTTCTGGGGGTTTGGTTGGTGACTGTACAATCTGTGTCGAAAGCAGCTTACTCGTTTTGCTTCTCTTACTTATAATCGATGTACATTTCATTCATATAGTGAGGCAATATGTGAGAAACCTGGCAACTTGCTAATAATCTCTGAATAAGAGTGCTATCCAGTTTTTGTACGTTGGCGTCCATGAATCTGATTAGTCTTTTCGTGCTGCGTGTCAGTTGAGCTGATCTCTCTCTATTGGCAATATTATTCTTGATTTTTATGGACAGAGAGAGAGAGAGGGGGAGAAAAAAAGAAAGCTGGTCTCATGCTAGCCAGAAATGAAATCTCCCAGCCCCTGATGCTATGAGAGATTGAATGCAGTTTTCTCTTGTCCATCCAGCAATGGATGCAAAACGCGAGTACGCGGTGGCGTCCCCACGTCACGGGCTGCTACCTCTTTGTCGTTGTTCCCGGGAAAAATCTAGAGAGTGGATAGGACCAATCCACATCAGGTCCTCTCCTCTCTCCTCTGTAGAAGATTCAAGAATCCAGCATTGCTCTGCTCATCCCTACTCTTCCCTGTTCATTCCCCAATCCCCTTCCAGGCTCGTTCCTCAATCTCATCGCCCTACCATTTCATTGCAAGAAAGAAAGAATCAGTTGTGAGAGAGAGAGAGCATGGCCGCTGCAGCTGCAATGGCCCCGGCAGCGGTCGTGACCCGTCACAGCCAGCATGCCTCCTTGAAGATGAAGAAGCCTTCTTCCTCCTCCGCCGCCGCCTGTGCTGCTGCTGCTTCGGCGCCGCTCCGGTCGGGCTTCCTGGGGCGCGCCGTCGCGGCGCAGGCGCAGCAGCCCCTGGTGGGCAGGTGGCGGCGCGGCGGCGTGTCCGCTGTGACGGTGCGGATGGCGTGGGACGGGCCGCTCTCCTCGGTGCGCCTCATCATGCAGGGCAGGAACGTCAAGGTAGCTGCTAGTACTAGAATCTTTCAATTGCCTACTACTGTGCAGTACATACAATGTTGTTTGTTTTGATACACACAGTACAATGAATGAATGGCAGCTGAGTGATAAGGTGAAGGAGCACATCGAGGACAAGGTGGGTCGCGCGGTGGCCAAGCACTGCCACCTGGTCCGCGAGGTGGACGTCCGTCTCTCTGCCCGCGGCGGCGAGCTCGGGCGCGGGCCCAAGACCTCCCGCTGCGAGATCACGCTCTTCAGCAAGCGCCACGGCGTCCTGCGCGCCGAGGAGGACTCCGAGTCCACCTACGCCAGCATCGACATGGCCGCCGCCATCATCAAGCGCAAGCTCCGCAAGATCAAGGAGAAGGAGACGGAGGTGCGACACATGAAGGGCACCAAGGAGTGGGCTTTGTTGGAGTCGGAGTCGGACGGGGAGGGGCTCCTCCTCTCGGATTCGCAGGAGCAGGAGCAGGAGCTGGTCGGCGCCGAGGACGAGGAGACGGTGCTCGCCCAGGTGGTCCGCACCAAGGTGTTCGAGATGCCGCCGCTGGCCGTCGACGAGGCGCTGGAGCAGCTGGAGAACGTGAACCACGACTTCTACGCCTTCAGGAACGAGGAGACCGGCGAGGTCAACATCCTGTACAAGAGGAAAGAGGGCGGCTACGGCCTCATCATCCCCAAGGAGGACGGCCACGTCGACAAGGCCACCATCTCACTACCAGATGAGCCCTCCTTCGCCGCTGCGCACGGCGACAACAACTAATTCTCTAGTAAGCTTTACTCGTAGGTGCTGCCTGCTCTGCTCATCAGTCCATCGATCTTCCTCCTTTTTTTCTGCTGCGTCTGCGATGCGAGACACCAGCTTTTGCCTGTACTCACACTAAAATTTGGCACTGATCTGATGATGAATTTTCTTCTTCTTCTTCTTCTTCTTCTTCTTCTTTTTTGAGATGATGAATTTTCTTCTTCTTAATGTTGAGCAAATATATCATGTTGCGACCCTCGCAAGCCAAGTAGCCGGCATCGACTTGGTGGGCCGTCTCACGAGTGTGGCCCAATTCTCTTCTCTTCGGACTACGCGCCAGAGCTCACTTAGTTCCCACTCCAATATCGGCCCACGTATATATTCTTCGTTCAGATTTGGCCCAAGTATGGATTGTACCATGGGCCACGATTCAGACAACAACACACAGACGAGGAATGGACAGTCTCTCTCTCTCAAAAAAAAAAAAAAGACGAGGAATGGACTGTTGGGTGGGCGTGCGTCAGCTAGTTTGGCTGCTAGCTAGCTTGACGGAGAAAGCAAGACGACGACGCCGGTGGCCGGCAGTCTCCGACCAGATCAGATCAGATCAGATCGGAGGGCGGATTCGACTGTCGTCTCCATTTTGGCGGGAATGGATACATCATCATCATCAGTGTCCTCTCGGTCGATTAGTACTGTACTGGATCGATCGAGTAGTAGTACGTACGAGCGGTGCATGAACATCGCACCTCATGTCATGCATGCATCTTTATTTATTTACTTAATGCATTTCTTTCTTTTAACCCCATCGAGTATCTTTTTTTGACGGGTCTTTTTTTTTTGACGGGTCCCATCGAGTATCTTTACCGATCGACGTGACATCGCGTCGCCGTGCGATCCATCGCTGCATGCATATTGGAGTATATATATGTATTATGTCGTCCATCGATATCATCACGATCGTCGAGACTGCATTGCTTGCTAGCGATGCTGCTTGTTCCCTAGCTTTCTAGCTTGCTCCATGGATCTTGCTCATCATGGTTAATTCCTGATGTTTGATTAGTCATCGATCCTAACCGTACGTACGTAAGAGATCTTCAGTTCATCGATGCACGATCATCGATCGGTACAAGGATGGAATTTCACGTGCCAACCCTCCCCTCCGAGGCTCCGACATGTATGGTAGTAAATAAAGCGGTACTGTAGTACTAGCTAGCTAGCATGAGTGGATCGGATCGATACAGGAGATCGATGAGAGTTTGGTTGGATATGGACTGATGCTAAAGCAAATTAAGCATGCGTGGTGCAGGATGAACGACACAAGTTGCATGCGATGCGAGAGGGTACTAGCTAGCTAGTACTACGTACGATCGATGCCTTTCATCCGATGATGGATGGATGGATGGGAAAACAAAAGGCAGGCGCCGAGCCAACAACCCCTGTACGTACGTTGTTCCTCTCGATCGATCGACGTGTCGACATACTATATGCCTGCCTGATGAGCTAGCTAGTGGCTGTCAGTCGCCGCGCGCGCGCTGGGAAACAAGGAAAGAACAACTCATGATAGGACTAGCGATCCAGCCAATTAATTCACGCAAACAGGGTGGCACGTCAATATAATTTACGATTGATTTGAACCCGCTGCAGGAGCAGGACCTGATGATATATAGGCACTGCTACAAGTTATTACTGGCCGGAAGATTCCATCGATCAGTAGGTCTAGCGATCGATCGATATGCATGATGTGGACTTACATTGGTCGTCTATGCGGCAAGCACCGATGCCCCTGCCCGCCATGATCGAGTAGGTAGGTTCGAGAGAGATTTTTTTTTTTTTTTTTTGCCAACAAAGAGGTTCGAGAGAGGTGATACAACTAATGTATGCATACGCGACGACGACAAAGTAACTAGAGTAGGAATACATTATATTTATTTACGCGGCGGTCACCTGGAGTACCTACTACTCCTTCCCAGTACAAACAGCATGTCGCGTTGCACTGGCCGCCATTGAGGGGGCAGTACTGTTGCAGTACAGAACACATGCAGTGATCAGGAAAGGAATCTAGTCGTACGTACGTACGTACTATAGTACGTCTGGGCGCAAGGTGAAGCAAAGATGCAAAGGCTACGTACTTGCCCGAAAGAAAGCATGCAGCCCAGGTACGTACCGCATGTACGGTTTTGATGCTAAGGTGTCGAGTTCGCATGCTTCATCACCGTCGAATCGCATCCTCTCAAAGATAGATACTACATTGGCTTTGTTTCGGTTATTGTGATATACTACACGTACATATACGTAGCTTTTGGACCGACCGATCCATCCATCCATCCATCCATCGACGAAAGTATCCTCTTGTCGGTCGTCTCTACGTACACCACGACTCTGAAGCATGAACCGTGACATACTATGCGTGCATGACACAAGAAGAGATGACCCTTTCCTTTATCATCGTGGGGAACACGAATGACAAGTTTGTCCATCTTTGCATTTCCCTGCAGTCTCAAACATGTACAGAGTTTTGTCCGCGCCCCCTCAGGCATATCCTCACGTGGTGACATCTTTATTATTTTCTTTCCACCGATGAAAAGAAAAACAAGAGAAAACACTAGAGATTGCAAAGAATGAAGCAACATGCATGTTAAACAGAACTACATGGCTCACAGGAAATGAATGTTAACTGTCTTCAAAGGCTGACTCTAAGCTAGCTCTTAGAATTGTTTATTAGAAAGACAAAAAAAAAAGAGAGAAGGTTGAGCTAGCCTCTAAAAACAATGAGAGATCTACTTGAACATGGACTCCACACCTCATCTCCTTTACAAGAATAAGAGCAGGTTGTTAGCTCTTAGCTAGCTCTATCATTAGGGACACTCAGTAGTCGGGGGATCGAGAGGGCGATAATTAAGGATCTCCAATCCCCAGCGGATCGTGTCACCCACGTAGCGTCACGTCAGGTCAGGTCGTATATGCGCATCCATCCTATCGATCGTATCCATGGAGCAGCTAGCTAGGGAGCGAGCATGCAGCTGTCTGGGCCTTGCTAGAGCTAATATAGACAAGATAATTATGGTAATCGAGTGTTGTCTCCGACACGCACAGCTATTAGCCGCGATCATGCATTGATCGATTGCCGGCCCTGGATATGGATAGATAGAGGCATGGAGCGTGTCGTGTATATACTATTGCATACGCTTTTTGCTGCTGGCCTGCCTAAAGATCGATATAGTATATGCAGTGCAGGTTGTTGTCGTTGGATCGAGAATGC
The DNA here is from genome assembly GCA_012490785.1 of Eragrostis nindensis. NCBI lineage: Eukaryota > Viridiplantae > Streptophyta > Magnoliopsida > Poales > Poaceae > Eragrostis > Eragrostis nindensis. Next base: position 141,952 of record JAAXCT010000886.1, read on the forward strand.
ATGGAGACCGATGATCACAGAATTAACGAAACTGCCTGCTGTCCGGAGGCATCGATCGCTTATTGTGGGCCGGGTCGGTCGGCAACAATGCTGTGACGCCGCTTGTCACTCTGCTACACTATACACTGTTGTGTATAACAGTACAGTACAGTGGTGTTTGTATGTATACAAACGTCGCGACCCGGCACGTGTTTTTGTCCCTCGGCCAGACATGTACTGTAATTCCCAACAACAAGTTGCCGCGTCGCATCGTGCATGACAACCCTCCATGCATGCTCTCGTCGTGACCTCGATCTGGCTGCAGTCTGCATGCAATATCCAATTAATTAAATTAGTACTACGCACAAGCAGTATCTGATCGAGCTCCATCGAATCTACGTACGTACAGCAAAAGATCCATCGATCGATCGATCATCCCTTCCCGGCCCGTCCCATATAGTATAGATCATCGATCGATATGGAGGATCGAGTTGAAGGCCATGCATCCATCTTTTTGACTGTCATTAATTGCCTGATGCTTTCACTTGCCGGCAACTTGCAACAAGTTCCTTCTGTGTCCATGTGTTGGTGTCCCACGAATATTATTCAACACACGTCGCCATCGTTTCCGCTACGCATACGGTTCCTGCCCTGCACCTTGTGGCCCCATGCATGCTGTATCCATGAACTCAGATAGCGCTGCCTGCTGCTACGTACAGTACATTGTACTAGTATTTATTAACTCAATCTCGCACTTAACATGCACAAGAAGTTATTACGTGCTCTCAATAATAATCTCATCAATCGATCATCACATTTTCTCAGTAACAGTAGTAATAATAATCTTGCCTGGGGAAGGATAGACACGTACCGTCTGTAACAAAATGTTATCCTTTCCAGAACTATTTCGTACAAAAAAGTTGAGTTAATTACCTTTCACTCAGAGTTTAAGATTCTCACCTATAAGTTATTTTGTTGCAATTATTCAGGCACGTTGGTCCATCCAGGCAAGGCAATGCAAAGATCTCTCTCCATGCATAGCATGCATATAGCCCGAACAAACTTAGCTAATTAACACAACCTAAAGAATATGTGATTAGCACTCTCTTTCGGATCACACAAGAACCAAAGATTGATTACATCTATCAGGGGACCATCTGGATACGAAAGATAGCGGAGATACGTACTAGTACTGGTAGGTTAGCCCGAGGAATTTATGCGATGTGGAGAATGGCCGGGGTTAAGTTGGTTTTGGGGGTGGTCCTTGCACAGGCAGGCACTTGGACCGTTGGCTTCTCAAAAAAAAAAAAAGTGGAGTATGAGACGAACACATCCAGAGACCTGCTACTTTTGGTATATATCTGCTGCTGAGTAATTAGTGATTAGTAATTGGCTCTCTCTCTCTCTCTCTCTCTCTGTACCACGGGTGTTCAGCTGTTGTGCAGTCGCCACTTCATCAGCTAGGTCAGACTGATCTCAGCGTACTGCTGGTGGTGGCACACATGAGGAACCAGTCTGCACCCCGTCCAGCGGGCAAAATCGATCAACCACTGTGCCTAGCGTGGAACACGTTGCCTGCCTCGATCGCTCGCTTGTCGGCGATCTCGATCATGCGCACAGCTACATCGATCACTAGCTAGCTGCTGGTTGATGTGGCATCCACTCTGCTCGTCGACCATCTTTTGGCTCAACTGAAAACTGATTCGATCCATCGATTTTGCTCGTCTGATTTCGGTATCCAAGTGCGGTCAAAAGGAATCAGTGGAGAATAATAAGTAATTTACACGCCAATGCATGTACACACACAGCAGCCCACACGCGTAAAGGGAGCACCCGTGGACGTGGTCCTCCATTAGCACGCAGTCCTCCTCCACAGGAAATCAAAAGAGACAATCTAGCTATATCCATCGATCAATGATGCAGATTATTATGAAAATATAAAAAAAAAGGCAAATCCTTTTTCTTTTCTTTTTGATACTATAATAAAGGTTGCATGGGAAATTCCCTTTGTCATGTAGTCCTGCCCTGCCCTCAGAGAAGAGAGCTAGGCGCCAATGGGCGCACGGATCAGTGCAGATGAAATAATTGGAAAGAATCCGAGCGAGCAAGGCGACAAGAAAAAACAAGGTACTACTGTACTCACGGCCCGGTTATTCTTCTCACTCTTTCTCTCGATTCCGAGGAGAGGAGGAGAAGGACAAAACAAGTTACTAACAAGAGAGCTAGCTAGTCGCCAAGCCAAGCCATGCATGTAGGCAGATCAGATGCCTTGCATCTGTGAATAATCCAGATGAACATGAAGCATGGGATTCGGATTTGGGTTTGAATGCCGGCGCTAGGTGACAGTGGCATCTGGCTATGATGGAAGTCGCAAGTGGAATTTGGCGTCTTCGATGCCTGCTGCCTCCTCCGGCCGCCACCTTGGCCTTTCTTCAACCTCTTGCAGCAAGGCATCGATCGCAGCTCCTGCTCGATCAGGACGGATGGAAATTCGATTTCGTTTGGTTGCTTGTGTCCAGCTACTGCCCATCCCCTGTCCCTTTCTCTCCGGTCCGGCCTCGATCGCCTCTTGTTATTCTACCGCTGCTGCTGATGCTTTAATATGTTTTGTTTCATCATCTCTAGCAGTGAACTCTTAACTTTAATTTGTTGCGCCTGCCTGTCCCTCTCTTCTGGCTAAATTGTTGGTTCCCTTACCGCGGCGCGTGCGGTGATGGTTACTTGATGCTCGTCGCCATCCATCGCGCACGGCACATATACATCTTGTCTAGCAACAAACCTTGTCCCCCCCTGCAGGTCCTCTTATCCTTTTCTTTCTTTTTTTTTTTCCTTTGCGAGGGCCTCCGATCATATGTAACCGATAACTTGTGAACTAGAGATCGATCATGGAGTTGCAACGGTACTAGATAGGATATTCTCCTTGTAGTTAGGACTTGATCAAGAAACAATCAAACCTCCTATCCTCCTCCAAGGGAAAAGTCAAAAACAGAGGAAACGACAAAATAGAAATACCAAGAGAAGAGTAGAGGCAAACACAAGACAGGACAAAAAGGCAGAGATCTTTTAATTGATGTAATAGATGGATGTGATATAACAATAATAATAGTCATGGATCGATCGATCACCGTGAGCTAGCTAGCTAGTAGTTGCTTGGTTGTTACATGCTCCTTGAATTGCTCTGCCTGCCTGCCTGCTTGCTACGTAGTGGAGTGGAGTACAGTACAGTACGTGCTATCATGCATGATGAGGAAATGAAGAAGAGAGCGATTAATAATTGATTTTCACTAATAATCATTAACCGCGGGTAAGAGTAATAAATAATAAAGATCCTGATAGCTAGGCGGGGAGGAGCAGGGCCGCCTTGTCCTGTCCATGGCGGAGCCAGTTTGAGAAGACCTGGAGCGTCTTCATGTCGGCCCTGTAGTGCTTCTGCGTGAATTCGAGGAGCATCCGCCAGGTGAAGTCCGGGTAAGGCCTCGATTGCTCCTGGTTGGGTGCGTCATCCAGCAAGGCCTTTGGCGGCGTGACCAGCTTGTCCATCTCCGGGCAGAGGAAGAAGGCGAGGGAGCTGCGGGGCACGCGGCTGTTGACCACCGCCCTGTGCAGGCAGCTGCGGTAGCGGCCGTTGGAGAGCGCCGTGAAGGTGTCGCCGATGTTGACGACGAAGGCCTCGGTGCGGGGGCGGATGGAGCGCCATCGGCCGTCGGCGAAGACCTGGAGGCCGGCGACGTGGTCCTGCTGGTGGAGGATGGTCAGGGAGGTGGGGTCGCAATGCGGGCCCGTGCCCAGGGTCTGCAGGGGGCGCTGGCACGGAGGGTAGTAGTTGAGCCGCATGATGCTGTCGTTGTCCTCGAAGAAGCTCCGGAAGCACTCGCGGCCGACGCCCAGGCTCTCGCCGAGCACCTCCATGATCTGCAGCGACAGCCGGCTCATCTCCGAGCAGTAGCGCCCGTACACCTCGCCGTGGCGCCGGTACTCCTCCCCGAGCTTCTCCACCAGGTAGTCCACCACACCACCACCATGGTCGCCTGAATTGGGGTTGGCCCTGGCGCGAAAGGAGAGCGTCTCCTTCCACGGCAGCTTGGTGGCGAAGCGGCCCGTGAAGCTGCTGGCGTAGCCGCAGCAGTCGCCGGGCTGGCGCTGCGCGCGCTGCTTCTCCGGCAGCGGCAGCGTGAAGAAGGCGTCCACGCAGCGGTGCGCCTCCGCCACCAGCGCCGCGTCGATGCCGTGGTTCACCACCTGGAAGAAGCCGTACGCCTCGCACGCCTCCCGCACCTGACGCACCACCTCCTCCGTTCCACCGGAGAGGTCGATGAGGGCCACCTGCAGCTCCTCCGCCGCCGCCTCCGGGGTGGGGCTCTCCTCCTCCGGCCACAGGAACTGCTGCGGGATGTCGGTGCGACCGCTCAGACGGGCAGCGTCGAACACCACCACCTCCTCATCCGCTTCTTTCTGCGCCACCACCATCGTCCTGCTTAATTCGGAGCGAGGATGATTGGCTTGGCTGGCAACTATATATGTGCTTAGTTTGAGGATTCCGATGAGACTGCTAGCTAGCTTGAGAGAAGAGACGAGTGCTGTGTGGGTGTCCAACCCGGCCTCCCCTCCCGCCTTTTTATACTCACTCGGCTCGGCTCGCCGCCCTCCGACAACCTCCCTCTCCACTCTATAGTGAGCTGTGCACATTAGACATTACAGAGGTCAGAGGAGGGTTTCTCCCTTTCTTTTTTTTCTCTCCTCTCTTTTCCTAGAGAGGGACTGCCAAACACGATTAGTGAGGTGGGAAAAAAACAGACAACAAGCATCAAGCATGCATGGCTTTTTTCGCTTCACCAACACAGGTGTTGTACACAAAAACAATAAGCAAATCTGTCGTCTTCTATTCTGTCACCTAGCTAGACAGCAACTTAATTCATATATCCAATTAAGTTCCTCTAAATTTAACCTGCTAGCTGTTTCAATTACTCTCCACTCTTCTTATTCTTTCTTCAGATAATTAAGTTGAAGACATTATATACTTACAGAAACAAATGCATGGCCGGCGTCGCTTTCTCTTTTCTGGCTGCCTCTACAAGTTCCAGGCCGATTGCTTGGCCTTAACCGTTTCGCTTGTTCCACTCTTTGTCGTCTCACTACCTTGCTCGCAAACAAATTTCAGATAATTTCGCAATCTTAAATCTTTACATATATACATATATATGGATACAAATTAAGTTAATTATCAATATATGGATCGATCATCAAGTACATGCATGTATGATGTTGCGCCAGCCATCGACGACGCGTGCATGTCAACCACGCAAACGCTTGCTCCGGTATATATATATCTAATTAGCCAAGCGCATCGATCAGCCGCTTCGATCAACGCAAGAAGACGACACACAACCCTTGCACTAAACTTTATCCATACATATATTGATAAAACAAACATTTGCACTACATGCATCGATCATGCTGAGCTAGAAAGACTTGTTCCCTTCTGCCCCCGGATGCATGCCAGGACATGTGGTGCATACGTGATTGGTTAGTTTAATCGGATCGGAGCAGCGCACAAGCGGCCAAATCTTCTTGCTCGCCCAAAGATTTGCTGGGCACTGGTGCACATGATTAAACAACAAGTTTCATCTGCTGTCTCTCCCAATAATACAGACTGCAGCTGCCTAGCTCTTTTGTTGTTATTAGTTTTATGATCGATTCTCTCTGCTAGCTGCCTCTTCCCAGCCTTACATGCAAACACGTACGAACGAACCAACAATATGCAGCAGCAGCAGCAGCAGCTGGGAGCGATCGAGATAGGAATATCGATCCCATCGATCTACCCGGCCATTGGACTGGAGTACTTCGTCCCGGCTTTGTCATTTCTGACAGCACATTATATGAACTTCAGCTGCTTCATTATTGTCGTTTGATTAATGTAGTAGGCGATCATCTCCTCATGTTGTTTCTAGCTTGTCCGATCGATCAACATAATAATGTCCAGAATTAATCTACATGTACATGATCCCGCCAGTGAAAGCGTCTCATACAGATGAGGATGAGACGAACCTTTTGGGTTCTTGCCTTTTGTCGTGCCGTCAACAATCTGCGGTTAGTGTTGTTTCATGCTAATTACCTTATCTCCTAGTATATACAAACTCTACTAATCGCCAGGAGTCGCATTCCCTTGTACAGTAATTAAGCACCAATCACGCAGGAACAAACGCGCGGCCAGCCCGGCGATCTGATATACAATTAATGAAGATAAGTAGATTACAGCAATTGAGCTAGTATCCTATATAGTAGGCTCCAATCAATGGCGGATGAAGAGGCCAACATGCTCTCGTACGGATGTCATTCGGTTGCACAAGGACATGCATGCTACTATAATTTCCAAGTCAATTAACTCTATATCGTCACTTTGATATTCACCTTCTTTGGACAGAGCTAGGTCGTTTAATTTCGAAGTCAATTAACTTTATATCGTCACTTTGATCGTAATCAATGATCTGTGGCAGAGCTCCTCTCTCTGTTTCTCTAATTTTCCTATTTTTCACATGACCTGTCTTCATTCATGCATGTACACTGTAGCTTTAAGATCTAATGACCCCAAGACGTACTCCGGTGGTCAGTGGCACCTTGTAGGCACGCGCGTAAGCACGTGGGTCGGGTAAGGTATATGGTGTATGTATACGTACGTAGGAATAGAATGGCTCAACAAATAGGACAAGCCAGAGAAGTGACAGTTTGGACCTTGTCACCATTTTCCAAATACAGCTGTGTAATTAATCCTACTACGGCTAATAATTACCGTGGTAATAGTGATCACTAGCAATCATAGCCAGAGTGGATCGAGACCACAAATCCGTGCGGTGTATTCACAGACACAACATGCAAGGATGCTTTGCACGAAGCCAACAAGTTGTGTCATTGCTATATACTTATAGCTGCATGTTACTTGCTTGTCCGTATACACGCAAGACAACCCCAGCAGCTAGCAGCTACATGCCTACTCGTCAAGCTTAATAAGCTAGGCGGCCCATCACCGCCCTCCCTACACAGGTTGTTGATGATAGAGTGTGATAATTGCAATATCGATCAGATTTGGATTAATGTGAGATTCTTAACATTATCTGCCAAACTGTTTGATCGTCTAGCTAGACAAAACACATATATACTTGCCATCCCACACTAGCTAGTATACCAGCTGCTAGGATTTTTATTATTTGCATAAATATCAAGATGCATGATACTCGATCCGGTCGTTGAAAGGTACTTCCAAATCAGGATCGAACTACTGACCAAAAACATATACGGTTGTTGCATACACGCGGAACACGCCTTGCATTGCTTATAGATATAACCCAACAAACCATACTACCACAAGTACTACTGCCATCTGACTTTCCTGGTAGTGGAGTGAAACGGGAATCCTACGGAAAATCTTGTCTTCCCATCTTACTGCAACAAGGAAACTTATGTGGCACCGGTGCCACATAGCAATGGGTTTTGATTTATGCCGTGTGGCTAGTGTTATATCCTTATGATATTGATTTATTCTTAAACTGATGATCTGCAATTTTTTTTTCTTTTGCTAGCTTAACAAGCTTGAATGGAGCATATAGAAGTATGAATGTTACTTTTAAGTGGGTGCTGAAATATGCAATATATCAGTATAATTATGTATTAACAATGAACCAAACGATTTTGTCCAACCCGACTTTCTTAAACTTAGGTTCATTGTGGCGGAACCGACCACCCGGGTTCAGGTCTCAGAATGAGCACGGTAGGTGTTGCACATTTACAGTTATTTATTTTTTTCACTGGGAGGCGAAGTTCCTATCAAGATCAGTCGGCCCAGATTTATATTGTTTTCATAAAAAAAATCCACCCCAATTAGGATGCTCTAATAAGGTGTAGGGATTGCGTGTGTTTATAGGGGTGAGTACTCGTGCGTGTTTGTAAGTGCGTGTTTGTACTGTGTTTAAAGAAAACACCCCAACTATAAAGGGATGAGGGTGCGCGACACGTACATATGATGGCTCTCAGTTGACATCTTTCTCATTTCCCTTCGAAGATATCGAGCAGCACCCCACATTTGATCGGTAGAAATCACTAGTTTCATGTAGCTTTTGCTTTTGTGATCTAGGTGAAGACGCATGGATCAGAATGTATAGATCGTGCGAGCACGAGCTAGATTTCCCAGATGGAGTGAAGCAATCTGTAATGGGCATCATGCACGCATTGAATCGCTATATATATAGCTTGATCCGGCAGACGTCTCTATAGCTTGCGCTAAAACAGAACCAACATTGCACACGCGCACCCTCATCCTCTATTTTAAACCTGCCTCCTTTTGCTGCCGACCCAGCCAGCAGGATATAGAAGCTTTATCTTCGTGTACTTATCAGATCTCTTTCGAAAAGCTATAGCTTTTATATCTCATTAATCTAGCTATAGAAAACTATGTACATAGTATAATAGCTTAAAGTTGTAGTACTTCATGTGTTGCGAAATAGTTCTTAGCGTAATGGTTAAGGCTTTCGAGTAGGACCCCAGTAGACTCTCAGTTGGCCTATGTAAAAAAAATTTCCTCGACCGACTCCGCGCCAAAGCAGGGTTAAGGCTCGGCCCACGCTCAAATGGGTAACGTGGCCGCCGTGTAAGGGTTGAGGAATGGATCTTCGGAGGTTTTTATTTTAATCTGCGTGAAAGATATTCTCTATCAGGCAATGCCCGAGGGCTGTTTTACCCCTGCAGCTCAAGTTTTTCACAGTACTTCATGTGTTGTTGGATGTCGAACTAATGGATAAAAAATAAAAATGACTATAAATGATGGATTCAATGCATATGAACATTCTTTACGCACATAACCAATAAAAGCACAGAGCGAGGTATAATGCCGTCCTTTCGCCAAAGTTCTAGCTTGTAATGAATGAAGATGTCGACTATAGTCTACTCTAAACATGCATATACACCATTGCTCAAGAAAAAAAAAAGAGAAGATATTTTTACCAGTGGGGAGCTAAATATATAGACAGAGCGCGTTGTTTTCATGTGCATATCTAACTACTATGCTAACTTTCTATGGCGCTCTGTTGGAGAAAGATGATAAATTATCTTAAAGAAGAGTCCATTTTACTACCCAAGTATCTATGTTGTTGTTCACTTAACCCTCTAAACTAATTTTTAGGCCGATTTACTCCTCCCAACTATATATCTAGATTGGTTAAAATTCATCCCCTAGTGAAACTTTTCTTTCTTGTTTCTCTTTGTATGGGTTATGTTTGAAGCTCAAAAGTTGTAGATGGTAGATGACATACTCTAATACTTTATGCTAGAAAAATTGTTCCAGATTTTTTCATAAATATTTTTTCTTGAATTATTTTATCCCACACGTCGAATTTATATTCCACATTTCCCACATACAAAAAAGTTACAAAAAGAGCTTTAAACATTTTTATAACATAAGATATGTTTTAACCAATAATCTCAAAAAAGTTTAGGTGGTTAATTAAGTGAACAAAGATACTTGGGGTAATAAAATAGACTTCTTCCAATATTAAAATACTTGTTACTTATACACTCTTTAAATATATGACGTTTTGATCAAGGTTCAATAGAAAAATTAATTTATAGTGAGGTTTTAAATAATCATCTGAAAGCATAAAAATAATGTAGGTACGTTCATTTCAAAAAATAATCTGTTAACATTATAATTTTAGTGCATACTAAATGCAGCAGTGATCAAGGTGCCCATCAGAGCTTTTTTTTTTTGGGGGGGGGGGGGGGGGGGGGGGGGCGGGGTAAGTGCAGCTACATAAATTAGTTACCTAATTGGATGTATCATATCAGTCAACAATTAAATCTAGTTAGTTACTTATCTAATTTTTATGTGAACACTTAATTTAAGGTAATAAGTTATATAAAATATGTTTTTATTCAAAGAAACTGGGTGGAAAGTACTATACTTGATACCAATAAGTAAGCGAGGGACATTATTAATTAATACCTAGAGGCACTGAAGACTCATGTATTGTATTCCTTCTGGTTTTTAATTAATAATTAATTTTAGGATATCTTTTGCTGTCTTAACGTCATCAATTAAAAACCAGTGAAGATATAGGCTGCTCACATGCATTCCTTTTTATTCTTACGATCCAAACCTAACATTCCACTGCCCTAAATTCCAAAGCATTCGCTGTCATGCGACAAAGGCTCTTGTGATTACAAAAATCCGGCCTGGAGCGACTAGCTTTGTTGAATCGCCGTCCTTTCAGTGAATGCTAAGTTGCTAACTCCTTGTAAGCACTGTGACGCTGTACTCGAGTCACATAACGTCAAAGTGCTTGTGTGTCTTGTTGCCTAGCTAATGTGTCTTGTTTTGAAATAAATAGATCTGACGACAGCCAAGTAGCTGGCAAACGCTCAGTTCTCTACCGGAGATCAATAGTGTGCATGTTCTGCGTATAGCATGCATGCCTGGCGGTGGTTTTGAGCTAACAAGCATGGAGACAATATTTTCGCCCTTACATTAAGAAAGACGACCTCTATAATTTTCCACGCACAAAAAGTATGGCCCGCAAATGAGATCGTGTATATGCCCAGGACGACAGACATGCTACTACCTCAATTCTATTTATGATGTTGGGACAGCAAATTAGTGTAAATTTACGCAAATATTGTTTCCTAACGCCATCATTAAAAATATGGAGGGAGTGCATTGTACGTAGGTATTAATCAAACACTTTTTTCTAGATAATAAAAACAAAAACAATCTATTACCTTATAATATTTAAGAGAAGGAGCCACTATGTTGTCCTCAAAGACTAAAAAATTACCATATTAATCGGAGAGAAAAAGGAAAAAAAATGGCCCATTATTACCATTCTGAAACAAGTAGTCTAAAATACCCTACAAGTCTTTCCAAGATTACCCACTTCACTATTTGGCTCTCTCTCTATTGTTTAATCCTCACTTTGGCGTTTCACCAGACAAAAAATCCTCACTTTGGCCTCCTATCGTTGAGGTTGTTTAAGTAGAGCGGCATGAACTCCAAGCTAGACATCAGTGAGAACCTGCTGTAGTCGAGGTTCGTTAGGTAGTTGGAGCTGATGAGGCAAGGTACTGGAGAGCTAAAGAGCTGGTTGAGGGAGAGGTCAACGAAATCAAGCTTTGTGAGCTTGCCCAACTCGGGTGGCTCCGTGAAAATGGGCCCATGGCTCTTTAAATCAAGGCGCTTCAGGTTTCGGAGTCAAACACAAAAAGGCGTTATCGAGGAAAAAAGGACTAAAATGTCATACGAAAGATTATAATTTGCGCAAAAAAATAATTAGTCAAGAAAAGAGGCCACCATAGGAGGAAAATTAATAAAATTAGCAATCGCTGCCATTATGGAAAAAAATAGTCTTAAATACAATTTACATGTTTGAAAAATTACTAACTAGTATGATTACAAAAATATTAGCTGTAAGTAATAGTACAAAAAACAATGATAAGGTAAAACAAATTAAGGATGCATTCTACTATATACAATACTATAATTGGATTGTTGATACTAGCCACTCTAATTCGCTGGCTACCCTGCTAGTTCTTTCACATTTGATATTTATTCAATGATTTCTCAATTATTTCATTCTTTTAGTTCTTCTTTACTGTTATTCATTGGATTCGTTTGGATTTAGAAAGAAAGACTATTCAGAAATAAAAAGAAAGGGGAAAAAAAAAAAACTAGGTGGGAGTACTTGGCTTGTACTAGCTAGCTCCAGTCTTTTGTTGATTGTTAAGCATGATCGATCAATGCAGAATCACTGTGATACCACGCATCAACCAACAGTTTGTCGTATTTTTTCTTTCGGGAATACAATTTGTTTCCAACACTGATGATGCAATCAATGAGGGAGCAGAGCTAGTTTAAGACCAAGTTGTTGGAGGCCGGGGCATCCGACAGATCACACCGTTAATTAATTAATCTTGACTCGCAAAAAAGCTAACTAATGAATCTGCACAAAGGTTACTACTTTTAGTAGCAGGGCGCATGCAATTGCTGAATGTCCAAACCCCACATCAGCACGTCTATTAACTTTAACAACCTTTGTCCCTCCACAGGTTGTCCATCTGGACATATATGTAGTAGTGTGTATAGCAAGCACCTGATGACATCTCATGTTTTACTGGCCTCCACTCGCCAACGCACACTATATAGTAGCTAGCTAATCCCCTCCAGTCGTCTGATTATGTATTTGTCTATATATATGCATTGTTAATAACTTGAGAAACTATACTCTCTAGTATGGATGGAGCAAAGAAGACAACAGCGGATAAGACAAAGGACACTAGCTCGAAGGATATGGTAGTTGTTTAGCATGCATATGAGGCCTACATAGAGCTCCATGTCATCTTCTACTGGACTCTGTTGGATCTTCCCCTGCTAATAATTGCAAGGAGAGAAAGGATGGGACAAACAACAGATGCATTGGGATGGTCTTATGTTCGGAGCACATGATGTGAGCATCGAAGATTTTGTTGTCTTCTTGGCCATGTGCCTACCTGGCATATTCATCCCCTGTAAAAAATAAAATAAAATATGCACTGCACATTAGGCAGTGATTGGGACTTGCATTGTGTGTTGTCTCCATGAACTACACGGATGGGCTCCCGATGGGTTCGACAGGCTTCTCTGCAATAGATAATTTTCTTTTATCTTATTATCTCCAAAGGCCAATTCACGTTCCCAAAGTTATCACTGAATTTGAGAAACTTGATGTTTTTCAAGTCAGTGTTCTTCCTCAAAACAAAATTATAACATGTGAATCCTTCTGAAGAAATAAAAAATAGTTAATCTTCTACTCTTACTGGTAACTACCCTACGGATGGATAGATGAGTTGCCAACCGAATCGACGACGACAGATCAATAATGTGACGCGCAACGCGATCTTAAGACGTCTCATGCATATTCCTTCCTTCTTTGAGATTGAGCTGTGACGAGACGATCGAGCTGGTAGACGATCGGCACCTGTCAGCAACCATACACCACGCTACGCATCAAATCTCGATTACCAGCGAGAGCCATGGAAGAATCGTCTAGTTACGGCGTCAAAACAAGAGAACAAGCAAGATGCACTACACACCGCGAAGGAAAACATGGCATTCACGATATCGTGCAACTTCAGATCATGTAGCTGGTATGCGTCTGCCTACCTACCTAAGATCTGCATACCACAACCACCTGCAGATGCCACAGTACAGTAGTACTAGCAGGATAGCCTGAAAATACCAAAGAATATTTTCGGGTGGAGGCAGGACAAAGTAAAGTTTTCTGAAAATTGGCAGTTTCAGATATTCTAACGTCGAATCACTAGTAGCCAGCAGATACACGGCATGGCATTTGTGCAGTCAGCAGGTCGGCAAACTTGATCGTTTTCCTTAAAGATGAAGCCAACTCTTATATATTGGGCATTGCTTATTACTGGGATAAACAATGACATTACCGATACCTACGTACCCGGCTACTTGAGTAGAGAGAGCATGAGGGATTTCAGACTGTCGTAGTAAGAAATTGTAATTAATCTACCTCTATGATGTCTCCAAATCCAACTTGATAGTAGTTGGTAATGCACACATCGACATGAGAAAGGTTGCCTCTACCAAACTTTGCAGCTCGTTTAATTCCCTGCCGGAAGTTGCCCAATATTAATTTAGGGTCGATGGAGAAATTTTAGGTCACCAACCAACCACAGAATCTTTACGAAAAAATCAGTTACTCATAAAAATTTATATTTCATTGCAAACAAAATCGGTCTTTGTCGGGAAAGTTTCGCTTTCTTTTTTCCAAATAAATAAATAAGAAGATGGAAGGATCAGATCGATGTGCCCAGTCGTCGCACTTGCTATGTTACTGACATGACAAAGCAAATGCCGACAACAAAATGGTTAGCCCAGCATAGTAAAAAAAAGTATGGTTTGAGAGTAACAGAAGCCATCCGGCCTAGTGTGAAGTGAATTGATGATGAGGTCAGCCCAGCATGTTGTGGGCCAAGTCGCTGCAAGTTTGTACAATGCAAATGCCCATAGAACAGCTAGAAAGGCTGTACAATGCAAATGCCCACAGATGAGCCCAGCATGTTGTGGGCCGAATCGCTGCAAGTTTGTACAGTGCATTCCCAAACAAATTAAACTCGGCGGTTTCCCTCGTTTAATTAGTCTGATGCAGTGTTGTGTAGAGAGAGAGACTCAGGAGAGAGAGGTTGCCTCACTGATGAGAAAGAAGCAAAATGAAGCAGGAGGAGAGAGAGAGGTCCTTGTCAGCTAGCAGAGGTGAGGTCACACACTGATGAGGCACTAGGATCGTGCCGTGCCACCAATTAAGACGACGAGACAGGTGATCGTGGGCGCGCGATCCTGTGTCGTGCTTTGCCACATGATCGACGGCGATGTGTACTTTATTAGCTTGCTTGTTCTTCACTAGCAGCAGCAGCAGCAGTAGAGGTGATCCGATCGATCGATGATGGCAAGTAGTGGTAGCAGGAGGACGACGAGTGCGCACCTGGTGCTGCTGCCTGACCTGGCCTCCGGGCATCTCATGTCCCTCATCCAGGCCGGCGTCCGCATCAGCTCCGTCGTCACCGTCCTCCTCGTGCACCCTCTCACGCCTCACTCCGCCGCCAAGGTCGCCGCCCATGTCCGCCGCGTCGTTTCCTCGTCGTCCTCCACCATCCGCTTCCACCAGCTCCCGGCCATCGATGATCCCCCGCCCGCGCCGGACATGGAGGTGCCGGCCTTCAAGTCCCGGTACATGCAGCTGTACGCGCCGCACGTGAAGGCCGCCCTCGCCGCGCTCCGCCCCGCCCCCGCCGCCGTCCTCCTCGACTTCTTCGCCACCGCCGTGCTCGACGTCCTCCAAGATGTTCCCGCCTACGTCTACTTCACCTCCACCGCCTCCATGCTCGCGCTCATGCTGCGCATCCCGACGCTTCCGCCCATCGACTTCGCCGACATCATCATCCCCGGGATGAAGTCGGCCGTGCCGGCGGCGTGCATGCCGGAGGTCCTGGCGCGCAGGGACAGCCTCAACTACTGGTGGTTCGCCTACCACGGCCGCCGCTTCACGGAAGCCGACGGCGTGGTGGTCAACACGGCGGCCGAGCTGGAGCCGGGGATCCTCGACGCCATCGCGGCCGACCACAACCTGTACCCCATCGGCCCGGTCATCGACGACATCGAATCCGATGATGATCAGCGCGTGTCGGCGTGGCTTGACGCGCAGCCTCCGGGGTCGGTGGTGTACCTGTGCTTCGGCAGCATCGGCTGGTTGGCGCCGGAGCAGGCGCGGGAGCTCGCCGCGGGGCTGGAGCGCAGCGGCCACCGCTTCCTCTGGGTGCTGCGCGGGGGCCCTCCTGGCTCGGACTCGCTCCCGGAGGGGTTCCTGGAGCGCACGGCGGCGCGTGGGCTGGTGTGGCCGGCGTGGGCGCCGCAGCGGCAGATCCTGGCGCACGCCGCGGTGGGCGCCTTCGTCACGCACGCCGGCTGGAACTCGTGCCTCGAGAGCCTCTGCTCCGGCGTGCCCATGGTGCCCTGGCCGCTCTACGCGGAGCAGCACCTCAACGCGTTCCAGGCGGTGGCGGAGATGGGCGTCGCCGTCCCGCTCCACGGCGATGCAGGAATTTGGACGAGGAACAAGCACAAGCTCGTGGAGGCGGAGGCGGTGGAGCGCGCGGTGAGGAGCGTCATGGGGGAGACGCAGGAGGGAAGGAGCGCGCGGGAGAAGGCCGTGCGGATGAAGCACCTCTGCCGCGACGCCCTCGCCGCCGGCGGCTCCTCCCACGCCGCCATGCAACGCCTCCGCGACGACATCACCACTGCTGTCAAACGCTGAACTCAACTCAACAACACCACCGCTGCCCTGCCCTGCCCTGCCTGCTGGATTTATTAATTAAATAAACAACTTGTTTGATTTCGAAGCTTGTTCCGTTTGCTTATACACACTATTAATTATATAAACATGGCATGTTCTGTTACTCCCCCAGACTGAATGCATCACCACATCGGCTTCAAATAAGCTCGTAGTGCGACATTGTCAGTCACTGTACAACAGGCAGCTATACTACCTATAAGTTGTTCTTCTTCTTCTTCTATAGTAAAACATTCCACGATTCATCCAATACACCATCCTTTTACAGATTCCCCATTGCACACTCAGCCTGCTCTGCTCCGAATCATCCCTCTTCAGACCAACTCTAATTCAAGAAAACAGTCGCTTCGCAGCTTATTAATAGTGCTTGCAGCCTCCTCGTTCCACGTAATTCACCAACTCTGGACCTCCTCATTCCTAGCATAAACACATGGCAAATTTCACTTTGATAACAATTAATGGACCAAATATTTCCTCTTTTCTTAGCTACTACTGGACCTATTCGATACGCTACCGCAGACTGCTTCAGCAGTTCGTTAGTACCTTTGCCTCATGCTTGTGATGCTTCTGCAGGTGTTATCAGCCGAGATTGTGAGTCATATACCAACTCGGTACCGCAACTGGAAAAACAAAAACCAGTGAGCATCTCAGGGTTTAAACTTGGATTTAGGCAACCTGAATCATAGTGAAGGAGCATACTCTGCACATTTCACATTGTTTGTCGCGCCGCCACTGGAGACTGACAGTATAGTCCCAAAGAAGGAAAGGTTTTCAGCACCACAATTAGGACATGGCCCCTGGATGCCCATAAAGTTATATCAATTTGCTCGGCACTCGAATGTACTACTAGTATATCGATCAGAATAGTGGAAAATACCTTCAGGATTAAAAAGTCCTTGATTATGGCGTTAGTTAACGACTGTGCCAAGAACAATATTAGAGGCAAAGCAGCAAACCACGTGAAGATGAAACCGAAAGGTTCTGGGAGCTGCAACATTCAGGAAGAATGCAGAGTTAATGGCACAGCAGATTGGAGCAAAGGAAAAACAGAGGACCTTGAGAATGCCGTGTTGATTAAATTGATGAATACTAGCCTGGAACACATTGATCTCAAAGCCGGTCAATTCATCAAAGAAGAAGAACCTAAATGTAAAAAAAACAAATGTTAGTTATTCACGAAAAGCGGAAAATATACATAGCTAACTCTGCCTATTGAAAAGGAAAACAACTTGATCATTCAAACACTATTAACAATTGTAGCATTGTTAAGTAGAGTGAGGATCCAAGAGTGGGTATGAACTCACAGTCCCAGAGCAACAACAGTGGCTGGAACATTTAGCAGGAACATCTTCAAGTAGTCAACACTTAAGTCACTGTAAACCTGCACAATATACCATACATATTCAGAGTACTTTCACAGAGTGTCAATCCCTTTTTAACCGATACATGGGTCATAATGATAAAGAGGGAAGTACACTAAAATCCAACATAAAGTACATTAGGAAAAAAATACTAATTAGGATCGAGTACTATGACAATATGACATACGTTTCATCTCTTTTGTTCCCGGAACAGAGATGAAAACTCGAATTTGAAAGTATAACTATTGAGATACCTTACGACTCCGTAGACTGCATCTGGGACCTTCTGTCACAATGTCACTCCCGTCTTGCTGGCAGCGGTAATCAGCAAAAAGAAATGGTCATCAGAACATCATATACTTGAGGCTTACAGTTTAAACTGGATTAGGTGTTTTATTTATTTATTCAGAAGAGGATGAAAGCACAGGCGAACCTTTAGTCTGAGTTTCAACTCGTCAAATTCAGCATCCGACATGATGGGATTGCCAGCAGCGTAGGCCATTGAAGCTTCCAAAAGCCTCTGCTCATCAGGGGCTGGTGGAAACAGCACAGAAAAGATTGAGGTTTAACGATCGATGATACTAGGCAGTAGCAGAGACTTTGTGTGCAATATATTAGTGGTTGAAAGAAGAGGAACGTACTTAGCATGACAACACTGCTTCCCTCCCACATGAGCTCCTCCTTGAGGTTATCAAACTCCTCGTTGGACATGATGGCCTTCTGGTCGTAGTAGAAGGACTGCGAGTAGAGTACTTGTTTAGGAGGAGTTGTTTTGCAGTAGAAGAGAGAGAGAGAGAGAGAGAAGAAGAAGAACACGATGAGAATTGAATTGAGAGGCAGGCACCTGGAGGGCTTGGAGGAACTCCTGCTCCATCTCTCCGATGGTCTTCTTCTGCTTCTTGTCGATGCTGCAGTAGGGGAGCACGTTGCTGTCGACCACCTCGTCCTGATCCTGCTGCTGCTGCTGCTGAACCTGGCCTTGCTGTTCGGTGGCGCGAAGCAGGCGTCGCGCCACTGTACTGCGGCGAAGGGTGAGGGCGCGAAAGGAGGGAGAAGGGAAGCGGCGCGGCGTGTTGGCGAGGGACGGCAGCCGGGACGGCGGCGATAGCCACACCTCGGACGCCATGGCGCCACTGAGCGTTGATTAGTGAGAGATGGGAGAAGAAGAAGAAGCAGAGATTTTGTGGTCTGGTCTCTTGGTGACTGGTGGACTGAGGAGAGAGCCGAGGGAGGGAGATATGGGAATTCAGATGTGTGGAGGGAAACCCATTCGCGCCGGGCTTCCTCAGATTTCTCGACTCTCTTTTCTGTGGTGCCACGAGGCAACACACCAACTGAGATTTTTCTGATAGGCTCAAGCACGAGGCACACCAGTTTCTCAAATCAAATGTATCTCTCTTTTTTTTTTTCAGGTCCCGAGTAATTTGTGGAGTATGAAATTTTATAGGTCGTCCTTTTTTTCATACACGCATTTACAAGATGAATTCATCCACAACGAGAAGAAATCTCGAATTATAAGCCTGTTCAAAGCCCGCCATTCCTAGTCCACCGTCCAAGCCCATTTAAGCATGGCCCAGCTTGTGTGCATGCCATTGTTACGGAAAGAGCAGGGTTACAACAAATGTAATGGTAAGATATCATGCATTAGTCCCAAATGTGGGCAGTCAAACAATTTTAACAGTGTCTACAACAGGCGATCACTAATCATACTTAAAAGACCTGAGAAAAAAATGCGTACAATGAATCTTCTATGTACCACCTCTTTAGGAAACATTTTTAGTGTACCGAGTATAGCTCTGAGCCTGATACAATCAGTCTTGTAGCGGCATCAGATGCATGTGTTGGTATAGTACTATGTGCAGAAAGTCCTTTGGTTATCTTCAACACCTCACCTGTTTGGCGTAGGAAGGAACTGGATACATGCCTCACTCAAAGAAAAATGAAGCAACAGACCAACATGATTTGCAGCCACCATGATCTAGGTGTTAGAGAATGTGCACGTCCTAGCAAGCACCCCAGAAAAGAAAAGGAGAAATAAATATTATACTGAATTTGAGTGATCGTATAAGAAATACATGGCTCAACTCTCATTGAATGATTTTTCCAATTGTGAGTTTAAGGACTGTCCTTTCCACCAGTGTTCGTGCACTTCCAGTTTTTCTTAAAAGGATGATGCGGTATTATTGTCAGAAACAAAGTGAGAAAGACTACTAACAGAATGCAAAGCTTCACTACAGCATGGAGATCGTTTAAGAATTTCCTCCAGCTTTGCTAGAATGCTCAGGTACTTAATACAGTTGGTGCCCATCTAATTAGGGGACAGCTATTGAGGAACCTTGGATTAAATTTTCCATTTTAGTATTATCACTTTGTGACAACTGTTGAATAGAGACCAAGCTTAACCCTCTTTCATATTCAATTGTACAACGATTCAAATTCCTATAGCACATTTCATGACATAAGAAATGGCCACTACAGCATGAAACTATCATGTACTCTGATTCCTGGAACCAATAACAGTGACGTCAATCATGCCTACTTAACTTGAACAACACACTTCCTGATTCAATTCCGGAGGTACATTATTTTCCATTGCCTACCTTCTGTTTTCCAGTACACAATAATTATCATAGTATCATTATCAAGCAGTAAGAGAATACAACTTTTCGTAAAGGCAGAGTATTCATCACGAAGTTATTGTACCGGTATTACTTGGCAAGTAGTCTAAATGTCTAATACAATGATTATAATAATGGCTACTCAGTTCAAATAGGAAATTAACAAAAACTGGGCACAAAAAGAAAAATGAAGTTTCTTGGAATCTTTCACTAAAGAAGGAACCACATAGAGAACTAGAGTTGGGATGTACCATAATTCAAATAGGATTGAGCCAGCATATGTCCAAGCTGGACTTGAGCTTGGGTGCTAAGATGCAGATGGCCATCTTGCAACGGCAACCCCTTTGCATCGACGAATCTCACGTTGCGAAGTTTTATCCCTTTCTGAGCTTCCCTTACGACTTCAGTGTACTGTCCTAGGCCTGATGCTAGTCCTACCTACATCATGAAAAGGCAACGAGGAAACAAAAATCAGAATATGTATTCAATAATTATTCAGACAGCCCAAAAAATTGTCATCCTTTTTTTCATGGCGTATTTTGCAAGCAATCGATGACATGGTTCATGGATTATAGAAACTAGTAGCTCTATCGGAGTTATGTTGCCTAGGCTACCCGTGCATACAAATATCTACAGTTGTGCTGATCTAAATGCATGCAAACTTGTTATTGTAATATAAGATGTTGGAATGATACATTTCTAGTCTAAGGAGCAGTACTTGCAAAGCTAACAGCATTCCACCAATTTCCTTTTAAACAAAGACATGAATAATGCCTGAACCGGATTTGCCTGTCAGTTGACGAAACTGTCCAGTACCAACCTAGTGTGTTAGTGAAAGTTAGGAGCAGAAGCTGAGGAGATTATTATTACTAGTACTAATGTATAGCCACCCGATCCAACCTACTCTCCTGCGTACGCGCACTCTTTTAAAAGGGGGGAAAAAACCCAGACGGGTGGGGATCAAGTGCTTTGCTTGTGAGAACGGGAATGCGACACCAACCAACCGTCATGCCCAAGCGACAAGCAAAGCCAAGAATTAACATGAATCATTGCAATCAGGAACCAGGTAGTAGTAGTAGTAGTAATTAGCAGAGAGCAGAGTATAGGTAGTAGCAGGAACCTGGATGACGAGTAGGTGTGGCATGCCGAGATCGGCGCGGAGCTGTCGGACGAGCATGGTCATCCGGCGTCCGTACTCGTTGGCGTCGGACCACCTGACGGTGTCGCTCTCCCCCTGGAACCAGAGCAGCGCCCCGATCCGGCCGCCCGTCTCGACGGCGACGCGGGCCCGGCGCAGCATGTCGGCGTAGAGCTGGGTGCCCTTGCCCCACTCGGCCATCCGCGTGCCCCCGACGGCGCAGGGCACGAGGCCGAGGGCGGGGGCGCCGGCGCGGCCGGAGCGGAGGAGCGCGTTGGCGAAGGCCATCCCGGGGCCGACCCCGACGGCGTGGTTGGCGGCGTCGATGCCTTGGTGGAGCGGCTCGTGCGCCTGCTCCCAGCGGAGGTCAGGGGTGAGGCGGAGGATGGCGGGGGAGGGGGCGCAGTCCAAGGGGACCATGCCGTCCCAGCGGTCGGCGACGACGCCGCCGCGGCCGGCCATGTTGGACTGGCCGGCGAGGATGAAGACGACCTTGTTGGAGGGCGGTAGGTCGGCCCGGGCGGCGGAGGCGAGGAGGAGCAGGAGGAGGACGCCGAGGCGGGGCAGCATTTTTTTTTTTCTGGTTCCCGACGGTTCTCCTTGTTCTGGTCTCGTGATTTGAATTGGTTTTCAAGCTAGGCAAAGGAATGGAGCGGGGCATGGCGTACGGCTTTGATTGGTCGGCTCGCTTTTCTAGGCGACCGAGGTCAAACCGGGCCTGATTCTTGTCAGTGAGATATACTTACCTTATTGAAGTCATTCCTCGATGCCATCTGGGCCCTCCGTCTCAACATCCATGGACCTAGATCCACAGCCACTGTTCTAAAAATGATAAAATAAAAAAGGAAAAAGGAGGCCTTCAGTCTGCATTGCATGATTCCAGATCTCCCCTGCCGAAAGATAGATAAAAATTGCTTCACATCTTTGTACGTACAACCTTTTGTGTGAAAGACTGTATGCACTGTGCTTGAGGGAAACGTAGTCTGCATTGTTCAAAAGAAATGGCCTAAGATAACTCAGATTTCCATTTTGTTGCACTGCAGATCGTTAACAGCCGAGATCCTCCATTTTCACTGGAAGCAGGTGTGAAACCCAGTTATCCTAAAACAACGTCAAATGACTCTCAAAAAAAAAAACAACGTCAAATGAGTTCGTGGATCCTGTTTGTCTTATTGGGCCGTCAGAGTTCACTAGGCCGGCCTGTTTATGTTCTCCGCAAAATGGGCCCTGCCTGCTCTGCGCTGCGTGCGTGATGAATGAGTGAGGAACAGGGCCCCATGCGACAGAAGCTGCAGTTTTGTTTGGCTGGTGCATTCTCGTCTCAGGAAAACATGACACGTGATGTGAGAGAGAGGAGACATGGCAGGCACATTGGATCTCATCATGTGATTGACGATTTGCGCAATGGACAAAGATGGTACAGTACGGACGTACTCCACCGCAACATTATTCTTAGCAGCAGCCACTCTAATTAATCAGCAATTAGTACGTACTCAGCTGCTGAATTCGACACTGCCCGTGCGAGATCACATCCGAGAAACACCGGCACTGCTAATTACTACTTGCAGGGGTCGTAGCCAAAGATAGAGGTGGAGAGTGCACTACTACAGTCTACAGGTACGGATTACAGGCAAAATTGGTTTGTTTTTGTAGGGGCAGCACAGCAGGCAGGGCAGGAAGAAGCAACAAGATCCAGCTAATAAAGCGTATGCAGTGAGTGCTTGGGAATGGCACAAGATAGAATGTCCTGTCCGGCTGTCCACCTCCCAGCGCGCAAAAGATTCCTTCTTACTTCAGTGCATCGCACCGCCATGCCATATACTCCTACTAGAGTGACATTGCCGGGAGGGATTGTGTCATGATCAAAGAAAGATGAGAGAAAAGGAATTGTGTCATGACATGCTCTAAAAGCATTTATTATTTTTACAACTCCAGAGAAGAAGAGGATTATGGTGGTCTCGATCCGGGTGATCATGAGATACGATACCCAACACACAAAGGATGGGATGGGCGGGAGGCAGACAAGCATCATGGCGCGCGGCGTGGAGGATAATCCCGTGATCCATGCACATTATTCGTCCGTCGTCCATTGATGTCTGATTCACCTCTTGAGGAGCAGAGGGGAGTACTACTCCACGCGCAAGGCTCACGCGGCATTGCTGCTCCCGTATTTATTCGCCCTCCGTCATGCCCCATGGCCATGGCGATGCAGTAATAAGGTGCATCTCCTCCAGGCTTCATCACTTGTCTTCTCTCTCCACCCCAGTAGCAGCAGCAAGTACTAGTACTTCAGTGGAGTACCACCACCATTGTTGCTCCCATCCTACCGCCAGTTAGCTAGTGAGGCAGTGAAGTGGTGATGGAGACCGGCGCAATGCTCCGGCCGGTGGTCCTCCTCCTCTTGCTCCTGGTCGCCGCCGCGGAAAACAACAACCGGACTAGCACCACGGTGGTGTTCATCCTGGCGGGGCAGTCCAACATGGGGGGCCGCGGCGGCGCCACTGGCCGGAGCGGCGCGTGGGACGGCGTGGTCCCTCGGCAGTGCGCGCCGTCGCCGCGCATCCTCCGCCTGAATCCGGCGCTCCGGTGGGAGGAGGCCCACGAGCCGCTGCACGCCGGCATCGACCTCCATAACGCGCTCGGAGTGGGCCCCGGCATGTCATTCGCCCACGCCGTCCTCCACGCCCGTGTCTTCTCTCCAGGCGTGGTCGTGGGGCTGGTCCCCTGCGCGCAGGGCGCCACGGCCATCGCCGACTGGCAACGCGGCACCCAGCTGTACAACCGGATGCTCACGCGCACCAGGGCGGCGCTCAAGGAGAATCATAAGAAGCTGGCGGCGCTGCTTTGGTACCAGGGGGAGGCAGACACCATCCGGCGAGAGGACGCCCTCGCCTACGCCTCCCGCATGGAGGCCTTCGTCCGCGACCTCCGCCGCGACCTCGCCATGCCCGACCTCCTCGTCATCCAGGTTGGCCTCGCCACGGGGCAGGGCAAGTTCGTGGACCTCGTCCGGGAAGCGCAGAGGGCGGTGAACAAGCGGCTCCCCAACGTGAGGTACGTGGACGCCAAGGGCCTGCCCGTCGCCGACGACTACACCCACCTCACCACACCGGCGCAAGTGCTGCTCGGCAAGATGCTGGCCAAGGCCTACCTAGCCACGCTCTGATATGAAATTTGATTGCTTCCTCAACTCAACTCGATCTACAGGTGGACAAACAAACCTGTTCCACCGATTCATTCATTCCTGCTCAACTCAACTTGATTGATTCCTGTCACCCAGAGTTCACCTTGTTGTACCACTACCTACCTGCTGTGTTCGATCGATCTTCATTGCAACAACAGAGATATTCTTTGCCTCAAAAGAAGGCACTGTCCTAGCAAAACGGGTTGATGCCTGCAACTTTTCATGCGCCTGTCGACTACTTTTCCTTTTCATAACGGAGGAGGGCTGTCATAAGCCCAATATCTTACTACTGTTGTGCACTACTACAGTCTCCTTGTTACCTTTTGATTATTCGACTTTGTCGGACTTCTGAAAAATGCAAGCCAAGTCCTACTACAGTACTTGTTAGGAATAGGGAAAGATTGAGGACGACATCAGTATCCTCGATCACGCCATTCTGGTTGAAGCAAATGGCTTTACTAACAAAGCATCTTGGCAGCTTGGCTTCAAATAGGATACATACACACGAAACAGTGGATATCTATTGTCAACGCCGGCAGCGTAATTCATACAGTACTACCAACAAGATAACGCTCCCACTACCTGAATGAGTTTGACAAACACCATCACCACACATTTACTGGCTAGTAATATATGCTCGCTGCTGCTAAAGCTAATCCAGAAATTATAACGAAATAAGCGCTTCAATCATATTTGTGCACACGCAATGATTGTTATCATTCGGCAGCAGAAGCACACAAATGGAGTGTGTGCTTGATGAGATCATTATGCATCGTTTCATTTCTATGGTTTAGTGCCACACTAAGCATCAGCGTTTGACGACACTCGGCCACGTGCTAGTGAAGATATGGAATGAAAGTTAAAAATTTATCATCCCAGACCCCAGTGGCTGGTAATGAATGATATGTGTGTTAACACTGCTTTGATTTAAACACAAATAGGATGAGCTTTAGTCCTAACCATGAAAAAAAGAAAAGAAAAGATTTTCTGTTCCAAATATATCAAAGCTGTAGGTGCTTTCCGTTGATACAGATTAAGTAGCATCTATACACCAATTCAGTTGCAGGTCCGACAATGCAGTGCTGATGATGCAGAGATTCAGGTTTCAGATATGCTGTGTTCTAGTACCATGCTCTGAAGCCTGAATGCAACCCAATCATCATGTTTCCACTGGTATGCTATAGATGAGCAATAGCAGATGTAGATGATTTGTAGAGTCCAACACAGGGATTCCAACTTGAAGTTTATTTGATAGCTATTGATCCAAGGCAAGCACGGTTTTAGAACTTTATTTGCACAACTGACAGTACATACATGGTAATGGGTGCAGTAGCTAGTTAGTACAGGGCAAGCAAGCAAGCAACGGTTGATGGGGATCAGGTGACTGACAAAAGAGCTCGTACGGGGATGGATGAGGACCTATTCGTCGGCATCGTCGTAGGAGCGGTGAAAGTCGGTGGTGCATCCGGGGGCGTCGGGGTCCTCGGCGCCGCAGCAGTCGTAGAACTTGGCGGCGTAGGGCGGATCGCCGTCGCGGAGCTCGTAGTACCTTTGAATTCAAGTCAGAAATTTGTTTGATTTGTGCAACGAACAAGCAAGGAGAAGAGAGACGACGAGGAGAGGGGAATGAATTGGTACCTCTTCTGGTCGTCATGGCGTCGGCAGACGAAGAAGGAAGGGTGGAACCTGCAGGACTGCGGCGTGTTTCCCGATGGGTCGTAGCTCCCCTTGCAACGCCGGCACAGCTTCTCCGCCACCCTGCTCACCGCCGCCGCCGCCGCCGAGCCGGAGCCGGACTCCATTTCTGCTTTGCTTTTTTTTTTTTTTTTGAAAAACATTTCTGCTGTGCTGCTTTGTGCTCTGCTGATCCAGTCTAGTTTTTGTTGGTGGGCCTCGCCACTCGTCCCGTGGGCCCCATTGGGCTTCTTCTTATTTGGGTCCATTGCTGCATATCTTTTTATTATTATTATTTTTTGGAACGTTGACATTGTCTTCTTATTTTTCTCTTTTGTAATATAAAATAGATTTTTTTTAGATAATGGAAACCAAAAAGAGTTTCCGGCCTCTGCACAGCACGCAGCCCAAATTTTGTTTTTGTTTCATTATTACAATAAAGTCAATCACCAGATTGGCAAGAAGAGCTTAATCATAAAAAGCAAAGCTTTAAGGAGGCTCAAGTCTATTATTAAATCTCCATCCATAAGAAGCAAAGATATCCAAAGCAGCAATCTCCAGATCTGCGCTCACCCTTCTTATGTGATCTCTCGCATAATAAACACATAAAAACCACTTATTTCAGAAGATCATGCCCGTACAAAACATCACACTCCTACGTGACATTTCGTCGTTTAACAGTGACGAATTCACCATTGGTGACTCACTATCAACGTATATATGGCACATCTCCTACTATGGGGGGGGGGGGGGGGGGGGGGGGGGGGGGGGGGAGACGTAGTCGTAAACGAGAGTATTCATGTTTTGAATTGAAGATTCTGAATCGGAGCCGCCTGCTCAGCCTCTAGAAGAAAGATCTTATATTAGCAACAAAAAATAAGAGCTGGGTTGCGTAGCCAATTATTAATTTGATCGAATTAATTAATAAAGTCCAAACTAAATTCAGTCATCAACAGCAAAAGAATCTTTGACGACCAACTGAGATTGAGTTAGCAGCTAGCTCCATAGTCCATCCCTACACCCGGCGAGGGATGAATTTATCCATCAGCAAGCTATATAGGAGCATGATATGGAAGAATCTATCTAGATAGTATTATAAAGTGTGTTGGTCTATAAAAATGGATCATGCATCCCGCAAGCGAGGAAAACCAATGAAACGCTTTGACATCTTCCTTTTTTATTCCGACTTTAGGCGGTGTAACAATAATGCCAATTATATATATAAGAAATGCAAACTCCGATTGACTTGAGAGAGTAGACATAGCTAGCTGTTGAGTGTTGCTCAGCAATCTAATGGTGTTTAAGCAAATTAAATCACTGATTGATGACTCTCAACGAGCTAGCTAGCTTCCATACGTTCTTCTTAATAAGATAGTATTAAGCTTATTAAGAAATAATAATAAGGTAGTTGGGTGCTAGCTGTATATAGGTCGACATTGCTAACGATCAATATATATCAAACACCACCCGGATTTTGCAATACATCACGAGGAGATTCGCCTTGCATCATCCAGATTCACTAGTAGGAATTTTCTGTCATACATACACGTGTCAATCAAATACTTACCGGTTAACTGTACACTAGCGAACCTCGAGAATATCCGGGTGCTTAATTAAGAAAAAGGGAAATTAGGGCATTTTCAGCCGTGCCTGTTAGGTTAGTGGACAAATTTAAATAAAGCAGAGGTACGGTGGCAAAAATCGTGCTTCCTAGCCTGCAGTGATGCTACTGATCACGTCACATGTTGCTTGTATCGGCAGCTGACGCGGCCGCGGGCTAACCTATATACTTAGTACTAGCTGGGTCGTCTCTCTATATAAATGAAATGACTACAGGAAAAGCACTACTAACATGCATGATAATGTGAGTGAGTTTCGACGCAAGTGAGTAGTAGTCGTTGCATTGAACCACTGACTCCGTGAGAGCGGTGAATTATTTTCGTCACAGCCTACGTGGGACATGATACGCGTGTCGATCGACATGCAGCGGTTAATTACACTAAAAGTTGCGTGTCGCGTGGATAAATAAAAGCAAAGACTAAAAGTCGTTGCCAAGGTCCGTGATTGATTGATGAGAGAAAATGGGCGAAACCGCGTTGCTAGTTTTGGTTGGAGAGGTTGACCGGGAGGACAGGCAGGCCGACAGGTGGATGGTGCGGTGACGTCGACATGACAAATCCCATCGGATGGCCTCACTGCTGCCACGTGGCCTCCCACCATGTCCGTCGTCTCGATCGTCTTGTTGAATGCAGCCGGTCAAACTCAAACTGATGGCGCGAGCTCCCTCTCTGTTTTTTTTTTTTTTGAATGAAAAGCTCCCTCTCTGTTTCCTGGTCATACATCAATCTCTAGATAACGTGTAAGTAGGGTGGTGCCTGATAATAATAGAGCGCGCACAAGGAATGTTCCCCCGGCGCGCTGCAACTCGTTCGATCCATCCTTTTGTTTTCCAATTTCATGCTCTGCTCCTCTCATCATATTCCCATACACTTAAGTTCACTTATGCGTCTAATACTATTAGTGTAACATCATCACATACTATAGTATGTATATATGGGTAGCTTGGACCGACCATGCGCGCATGGCGACAATCTTATACCACTATAATTTGTTGGAACAATACTAGTACTAGTAGTATCATATTAACGAGATGACTGGCAGTAACGCTCGCGGTCGCTAGTACATAGTGAGCTATTGCTCGGGTCATCTCTTACGACATCCTATTTCGTCTCGTCAACTAACCATTAATACTAGTGTCGCAATTAGCAATAGCAATGTTTTGCCTTTTTTTGATCCTATTTTTCTATCTTTTTCTTTCTTCAGACTTTGTACAATTACCTTTATGATATGGATGAGGTAAGCCCCTCGCAGTTCTTGAAAAAAAAAACCCGGTAACGTCGAGTAGTAAAACACCACGTTATTAGGAGGAAAGCAGTGTGTGTTACCTTTGTGTGGAGGGTCCTTTAATCCTGTGGTAATGGACGCGCGCGATCGTGGCTGGGAACGGAAGACTAATTAATCATGAGTGAATCGCAGGAGGAGGATAAGAAACTTCTGTAAATTATTAGGACAAACGAGGAGAGGGACAAGAGAGGCAGGGGAGGGGGAGGACCCATTCGATCGGCAAGCTAGGAAAACCGCACCTCTGGGCGCACGTGTATAAATGCACATCACGTCTAGAGTCTAGAGAGGCCGCTTGCTTTGCTTGCTGATACTACTACTCCAGTAGATTGATTTTGCAGCAGGTCCTTGCTTGCTTGCTTGCTGCTCACCCATCTCTGTCTTGCTGCTGCTCCCTTCCCTTCCTGGTTGCTACTAGTACCGAGCGGTTCGATCGATGGAGGAGCTGGTCGTGTCGCCGGTGGCTTCGAAGAAGGCGCCGGCGTCGAGGTTCCGGCGGGTTTGCGTGTTCTGCGGGAGCAGCCCCGGGAAGAAGGCGGCGTACCAGGTCGCCGCCATCCAGCTCGGGCACCAACTGGTACGTATCGTCATCCATGGATGTTCATGTTGGATTGGATCATCAACCTTCCTCGATTGCTGGGAAGGTCGTCAGTTGTTATTGGTGGCTGATTAAGTAAGGGGGCATGTGACCTGACCTCTCCTCTCCAAAAGGGGAGAAAAAGCCAAATCCCCTTAACTAGGAGGAGGACATGATGGAATGGATAGTACGGATTCAGGCAAACCAATCTCATCAATCAATTGCTGGAGTAGACTCTCTCTGTCTTTTTTGGCATTCAATCAATCAATTGATGGATAGGATGATGATGTTCCCTTGCTTCTTCTAATAGGATAGGAGTACTAAATTCCCTTATTATTACCGCTGATTGAATTTGAACAATACAGAACGTACATGTAGTATAAAATTAATCAGGGAGGGGATGTGTGAGTGCAGGTGGAGCGCGGGATCGACCTGGTGTACGGCGGCGGCAGCGTGGGGCTCATGGGCCTCATCTCCCGCGCCGTCCACAATGGCGGCGGCCACGTCCTCGGGTGCTGCTTCTTCTTCCTCCTGCTAGCTGCTGATCGATCGAATTGCAATTAATTGGCTGCCTCTCTCTCTAGTCTGTCTCATGTGCTCTGCTGACGTCAGTGTGGTGCCCAAGGCGGTGCTCCCTCGGGAGGTGATCGGGGAGACGCCGGGGGAAGTGAAGGCGGTGTCCGGGATGCACCAGCGCAAGGCCGAGATGGCGCGCCACTCCGACGCCTTCATCGCACTCCCCGGTACCCGCCCGCAGCTTTCTTTTCTTTTCTTTCTTCAATTTGTTACTCGATCCTAGTATATTTATGCATGTCCTTGAATTGAGCCTCCGATCGATCCGCCTGTTGCGGCATTCCATTCCGATCGATCCAGGCAGCACATGGCAGTCCTCCCTCATTGTGAAGAAGCTATTACCACGAGAGAGAGAGAGAGAGAGAGAGAGAGATTGAGATCCAGATCTTGCTGGTCCTGCTGCCTCCATCACCGCAGCTGCTGCTATGCTACAACTTGGCTTGCACCTCCACCACAGCTAGCACATCAATCCACTTGTGCGTGATTGACTCCATGCCATGACACTGACACCGGCCTCCTAGCTCCTTCCCTGTTGCTTTCCTCTTGTGCCCTGGCGATCGAATGAATATGCAATGCATGAATCCCACTCTCATCTATAGTAGATAGTAACACTGATGATGATGATGATGTAATAACACTACGTGGGAGCAGGTGGTTACGGGACGCTGGAGGAGCTGCTCGAGGTGATCACGTGGGCGCAGCTGGGCATCCACAGCAAGCCGGTGGGGCTGCTCAACGTGGACGGCTACTACGACTCGCTGCTGTCCTTCATCGACAAGGCCGTCGAGGAAGGCTTCGTCACCGCCGCCGCGCGCCACATCATCGTCTCCGCCGCCACCGCCCACGACCTCCTCGCCAAGCTCGAGGACTACGTGCCCGTGCCCGACGCCGCCTCCGTCAAGCTCACCTGGGAGATGGAGGCCGGAATCTGCTACTCCCCCAAGCCCGACATGGCACGATAGTCAGCCTAGCTACCCGCCTGCCTTCAATCAATATTTACTACTAGTATAATTCTTCTTCCTCTAGCTCCTCCTTCCTACTCACCCACGGATCGACCTTGCTGACGACGACACCCATCGCTCCAGATCCATAATATTGGAGTACTGGTGTAATACAGTAGTATATCTAGAGATTCCTCCACCGATTTCTTAATTTAAAGCTGAATCTTCTCTCTTTTTTCCCCCCTTTTGGTTTATGTAAATACATACAGCAGTAAATTGTTCAATCAACCTCTGAAGTGTATCAACCAATTCGTCTGGAATGCCTGTACATATATATATAGCCTGTTCGCCTGGCCTTCTGCTTATCAGCCGCTACAGTGTTTGCAGTTAGTTCTTCTGTAGCCACTATAGCGTTTCTTCTGCAGCCGCTATAGTAAAACGGCTGCAAAACAGCCTGCCGAATAGGCTGATAGCTTACTTTTCTGACCTATATGTGTCTCTTGTTGGATGGATTAGTAGTACGTACTTACCACAACAAGCTTCCCATTTATGGGAAGCGTGTCATTCCCGTTTGTGGGGCTGAACCTGATGGTGGCCGGCCACATCCTCTCTCGTCTCGGTCCCTCCCTTCTTCACAGACATCCCTGTCTGTCACGCAATAGCTTCCACTGTGACTGTGTGTGTGAGGTCGCCAGTTGCCACACGTGGACACACTCTGCACTACACTGGAGAAGATAGGGAGGTCGTGGACCGCACCCACCAAGAGACCACAGGAAGAAAAGCAGAGCACAGCATTATTTTGACGATGATGAGTACAATGTTCACCAACCAACCAACCAACCAAGGGCTGCAGTCGTGCTCAACATTCTCTAGTAGCTCCTCCTCCTACTACTACTGGAGCATGCAAGGAACGGAACGGTCAATTCTTCACTCCGGTTCTTTATAGGTGCTGTTAGTGGTCTGGTGGATGATGGTTCCATCATACTTACAAAATCAAATTTGTGGTCTTCTCCAGCTTTGATTTGGATAAAGAAGCAACTCAACACAAACAAACGGCCTTCGACTTCGACATCATCGAGTTTACCTGCGGCGTCATCATGTTCCTCATCTTCTCCACAAACTTGGCCATCTGACTAAGAATAGGATCATGGTTATCCAATGAACAAGTTCCCCAGACAAAGGAGAAGTCAATAACCAAGCCAAGGATATGTTATAGTCTTGCGTACTACGTTGCGACAAGACGTCCAACTTTCGCTGCGTGCTCATTCCGGCGTTAAATAGTCAAACCGGTGAACAAATCAACTCTGCTGCTACCTTTGGATCGCTAGTACTACCTCAACAAGTTTACTTACGGTGGAAAGAATTTGGTACGTACGTGTGAGCGCGTATGCATGCGTCAGTCACCTCACATTGCAACGTATGGTAGCAGCTAGAAATGGACGGCCTGTTTGCCTACCTATAGCAGCTAGAAATGGACAGCGTTAGAGTAGATTAGCTTGCGTCTCAACAAGAAACACACGCTTTGCAGTGAAATGGACTCGCCAGATCAACCCCTAGACAGACACCTCGGCTCACATAGCTTGGTGCCGTGGGAATGTTTGCTGCTGGCCTAGGACAGCCTTGGTCAAGCAAGCAACTACATTTCCTCGAGTAATAATATACTTCAGCTACTGCATCTGCTGCTGCCAAGCAGCGTTGCATTCATAACCAAGATGCTTGCCCTCACGTAGGTGCACGTGAATCTTGCTTTCTTTTGGATTAGATAAGCATAACACGAGATGAGAAAAAAAGGAATCATGCATTGCATACAAGACATTGCGGTGTAGCTTTGCCTGAAAAAGATTAGAGGTCCCCGACTGGACGGCGACCAGCCACCCTACGAACCCCAACATTACGTAACACTTGCTTCTGGTTCTACAACTGTGTATGTAGTCTTTCCTTCCTTTATGCAGGTCCCCGTACCATGCACATATCCAATGTATGGATGCAGATTATAAACCATTCATCACGACGCTGCCCCAGCTAACTGAACCATTCATATTGTCTGAAAGAATATAAATTGAATACCAATGAGGGCAGTCACAGAACATATTGGCATACTTCACAGAACAGTAAACTACGAATATATAACAAGATTCCTATTTGCCTGAATAACATCCCGGTACAGAGTTGCAACCATCTGTAAACTAAACTAAATAAGCATACAATCTTCTACCACGATCATTACTATATGATGGACCAAGCACACGCAACAATGTTAGCACAATACACCGAGCAAGAGCTTGCTGCTAACACAACCGCACAACACAATTACTGAACGTCAGTAGCAGTCCCAAACAGCCCTTGCGGCAAAACTGACTTGTCCTTTCCTGGTCTACAACTAGTAATCTTCAAATCAGCATCAATGCAGGTAACCAAAAATTAAAATTACAGAAGGCCACCTTCTTTCACCACCCTGGAAGAAAACTTCGGGCACTTGGAATTCGAGGGCTCCAGAAGCATTCCGAGGCCGCATCAAGAAACAGGAAACTTGATTAGAATAGCTGAATCAACAAGGCACTATGAATCTACCATCTCATCTTGCAATTCACTAGGGGCAATGAGCCCCGGGATGGCAAGCATCCGTTGGCGTTCCCGCTCTTTTTGGGCAGCAGCCTCCTCGGCATAGAGATCCTTGTTATCCTGAAAGCACAAAAGCCACAGCCAAAAATATTCATTAGAAGACACCAGGCACCGAGATACTAGGAAACAAAGCGACAAACACGGTATTCTTCAATAATCTCCTGACAATAAGGTCCCATTCAGTTTGGAGTTCACTGATTTGTTGGTGAACTCCATTTCTCTCTCTTGGTTTGCCTCAAACATATGTTTATCAGAACAATGCTAAAGGCAAGGGAAATAGAGGAAGTTACCTGAGCTGAGAATTCCTTCGACTGCACCAGGAAGTCACGTATATGGTTCTTGAAGCTTGGAAGATCATGTTTCGAACTGAGAAGGCCATCAACAAACTTGGTCACCTGTGCAAGCAAACTTGTTAATATTTATGCTAGCTTATCGCACAAACAAAGCACAATAGGTTGCATTCGCACCTCAGCTGTCGTCATGTTAGGAAAGGACGTCCCCAAGAGTTTAATAGTGTAATCTCGAACAAACATAGCATTGTCAGTATATTGGTACGGTACTGATGAGGCATCCCAAAGAGGTTCAGTTAGACCATCAACCTACATTTTAACAATATATCAAATAATTAGACCAACACATACAAAATAAAAGAGTACAGAAAAAAAAATGAACATAAACATACCACACAAAACAAGTGTTGCAGCACCAATACATGAAGCTTAAAACCAGGCTTGTGGAATGTGTCTGTGAGAACTGCAAAAATCTCTTGCTCAATGGTCAAAAAGTAGGTCTTGTAGAATTGATTTTGGAATCCAGAAGCCTGCAAAAAAGTAACATCCGATATTAAGCTTCCACATATCTATATGCTGACAAAATTGGGTGGAACATTTTCTACCTGAAAGTTCTTCAAGATTTCCAACAATAGACTAAGACCAGTCTCGGCGATATTTCTCTCAGTATGTCTGAATGCCCAATTAATCGAATCAATCACAAGCTTCAATTGCTGAAACAATTTTTCCAAAAGTCAGATAAAACAGAAGAATTTCAAGTTGTATTTTTCCGAATCTATAATTTGCAGCAAATAAGGCCAACAAAAGAATTTACTACTAACCGGACTTGAAAGCTGAATTAATGCTTGGAAGCAGTGGGTTCCAATTGCACGAAGCAAAGAAAAAAATTTGAGACGGTGCTCAGGATAATCTTCGAAGTTCTTAGTAATCATCTGACAAGCAAAACACGGTTAGCTGCGATATTAACATGTAACTGAACAAAAGAGTAAGAAAAGTAACTAAACAACTAGTATGCCTACTTCAAGAGTGCACTGAAAAACAGCCTCAAATATACGAGGCACATCCTCGAGCATTTCACTTTTGTACCTGCAGGAAATTTCTAGCCATCAGAATTGATACAAAATATGAACAGAACAATACTAAGAAACAGATGAACAAGACAAGAAATAAGTAAAATTCAAGGGTTAGCTCTAGATATCCAGAGTCAATTTTCAAACAAAAGGATATCCCTGGCTATCAAAGTAACAAAATCATTTGATTTGCTAGTGCGACTACATGACACAGACGAACAATAAAGTGTGGGCAGGCATACTTGTTAATGATTGTCGCATACAGCGACAAAACTTCTGATTCCCTTGCATCAGGCACATTTCTAGCATAATCACCAAGAACAGGATCCATCATTGGAGGAACAAACTGTTTTCCCATATGTGGTAGATCTTCTGCCTTGTCCACAAATGTCTCGATCAATTTCAGGGTTTCCCTCTTGACTGATCTGTCATACATATAATTTGATTTCGTAATTTAGTAAAAGAACAAAATGAGATCTTCAAGTCTATGTTTGATCTTCGGGGCATTTATTGTGTAATTTAGTAATGTCAGAAACAGTGGTGACAGAACATAAGATCATTTCTCGTGTGTACCGATGCTTTTGAAACGGGACACATAGGTGATTGTTAAGCTCAGGGTTCAACTGAAGCAAATTTCCAGTGCCTTGCCTTCTAAGATGTTTTCCCAGCACAAATACTGATGGAGAAAGGCTATTGTTGGTTGCAAGCTCAAACCTATGGCGGGCAAAGGATTTTTCCTTTTTAACTTCTTCCTTACCCTTTATTCCTTCACTCATTACAGAGAAAGGTTGCCTAATATAAGCTTAATCTTTTTTGCACTAAACAAAAGCTGATCCATTTAGAAGGAAACTGGGACCTAGCTAGAACTTCTTTATTTAGTCTAACCTAAGAGGCAAGCTAACCCAATGTGAACCAAGGAGCAGGCCTTGAAACAGTATTGCGTCTAAAGAGAGGATATGGAAAAGAAGTACAAAATAAGTTTTTTACCTCAAGAGTTTTACAAAGGATGTCCTCGAGGCAAAGGGTCCCCCTTCAGCAATTGTACTTGATACAAGCTCGCTGTACATTCTGATATTCACAAAGAAAGAGTGCATTAGGTCATGAACCAATTAAGGCCCTGTTTGAATCCTCTAAACTAATAATTAGCTGCTAAAATTATCTCTAGAGGTTTCAAACACCCCAGCTAATAGTTCTTAACACACCCTAACACTGAAGAAATGAGATGAAAGCACCCTATCTGAACAGGAATATGGTAAAGGTACAGTAACTAAATACATAGCAAACTAGCATCTTTTGAGTAAATACATAGCATGGACTGAGAAAGTATCACAATTGAGCCTTTCTGTGGCTTGTCCAGCGGGAAGCTATCACAAAAATACTAACATGTATAGCGCCCTATCCTACTTAAGTGTACAGCGAATTGGACAGAGCAGCATCAGCACAGAGCAATGCTCTTTCCAGTTCCGGTATTTTAATTCTAGGCGATGTCAATTAATGCAAAGTATGATCAACGATGCAAAACACATAAATACCTGTAAACTGTCAGCATGTCCAGGAAAATTAGTGAAATTTGTGGGAAAAAGTGTGGTCCAAGGGAGCTCGCAACACTTGTGTTTGTCTGAAAACATAGTTGACAGTATAATATTAGTATCCCAGTAGTAACATATGCAACAACAAAAGGAAACCCTAAAACAAAACAACAGTGTTTCAAGTTATACAAATTAAAGGAAAACATGCAAAAACGAATAATGGATAATGATTTTGTAGTATGACTAGTGTCCAAAATAAAACATTTCATGACATGCTACATGAAAAGCCTCCAGATTCATTCAGCTGTTGACTTTACTAGTGAACAATTCACACTTGATGATCTACAATGCTACACAAAGAGAAATTCCTGGTCCCGGTAAGACCAGCATCACAGATAATTGTTTATCAACCCTGTTCAGAACTACACACTCTTAAACAACACCGCAAAGATTAGAGATCATTAGTAGCGGGAAAAAATCTATCCAGGTCCCAAACTCTGATAGAAATACATACAAAAGCCCAACAAAATAAATCTGTTACAACACCATTCTGAAAATTACTTATTTGCCGCTGCTAGAAAAACAAATAAGCAGAACGAGCGAGAGCCTTGTAGGACACAACATGCAATGGCCCAGCGTTTTTGGCTTATCACAGTTTACAGACAAGCAATAAAAATACAATGGATCTCTTCAGCCTCAATCTTATTACCTGTAAGATGTTGAGGACTGATCTGATAACATCTTGATTTTTCAGGACATCAATACTTTGGCTTGCCTGTCCTATTATTTCAGCCCATTTCTACAAATCATAAAAACAAAACGTAACAAGGTCAAAATGATATTTCAAAGATATATATACAGAAAGCAAAAATGCAGCCACAAACATGGAACCTGATTAGGAAGGCTCATCAATCTCTTGAGGTATTCATCCCTCTTAACATTATCAGATTCAGCTTGAATCATGTGGCCGACCTGAGAAACACAGAAAAAGTTAAAAATGCTATTGATCATGGCTATATTAATTGGACCCAGTTCTAGTCCTCTTGTTCAACATACCGATTCATAAAACGTATGAATCTGATGTGGCTCAAGATCAGCAATTGTTGTACCAAGGTTGGTCAGGAGTTCAGAAACAAATGGTTCATTCTCGCCCACCTGGAGAAAATGCGAACATGCAAAAATGAGCATGGGACAGATCTATAGCTGAATGGAACAATAGATGAATGAATAAGACTAACCCCCAAAAGAAAAAAAGTGAATGGTGATAACAAACAGTTACAGCGTTTGATGAGAAAATTGAATCAATCTTATCAGCATTCTTACAAAAAAAAAACAGTTGGAAATAATAAAACCAACTTCTTACCATATATATTAGAGAAAAATTTTAATTTACCTGTTGTGTCACAAATTTGCGCTTGCATTTTTGGACAATCTTCAAGAAAGTGTCACACGCCATATCCTGCAACCAGACACAAATAGCATGCATCACAAATGGTACACACAAAAGAAGTGCACAGTTGTAGTAGGCACCATATTGTGGATATGCAAATGTAAAAGGAACAAGGGAAAGGTATTAATCTTAAATTGCTAAAGATGCAACAAGAAACACAAGAAATGAAAAGTTCAACCATATGGACAATAAAACCATGTCTTTTGCCAATCCAGGGAAGGCGAAGGCAACACTGACCTGAACTCCAGGATGCATCTCATGCATGAATTCAAACAATTTGTTGACCACAGTTTTTAAGAACTTCCAATGGGCCCTGAGAAACCTTGGATACTGACCAACAACGTACCTAACATTGAAGTGATGAATCAGCCGAGCCATAACTTGTCATTAGACAGACACGCGAGACACCCTGGGGAAAGGATTGCTTACATGATGTTACTTGCAATGACAGCTTTATTATCTTTCCCTTTAGTGATTTCACAGAGGTTTAGCAAATCGCGAATAACCATAACCAAGAATCTATTTTCCTGCAAATGGTTCACACGAAAAATTCAGAATCCCAGCACAACGCGACCTTTAGTTAACTGTTAATTCTACATAAAGCATTGGTCAGAAGCCAAAAAAAGGAACAGAACAACAGCATACGAACCTGCTCCTCAACCATCGAACCTGATATTGACCCAATAGCCCAGCATAGGGTATTCAGGTTATTCCAACTCCAGTCTTCTCCATTTAA
The DNA here is from genome assembly GCA_012490785.1 of Eragrostis nindensis. NCBI lineage: Eukaryota > Viridiplantae > Streptophyta > Magnoliopsida > Poales > Poaceae > Eragrostis > Eragrostis nindensis. The sequence continues at coordinate 180,482 of JAAXCT010000886.1, forward strand.
CTGCTTGCTGAGTTTTTTTAACATCTGTCATTCCAGAAGAAGTTAAATTTTAACTACTGATTTCAATTCATAAAAGTTAGAATGAGAACTGATTTTTCAATGGCCTCCATGGTTTCTTTTAACATTTGTCATTCCAGAATGTTTGCTAAGTTTCATTGACACAGAATCGGCATTTCACTGTCAAAAATGGTATATGCAATGTAAATTTCACAAGCCAGAATTGAAATTATATGTAACTTCATTCATGTTTCAGGCAAAGCTTATGCATCTCATCACACAATACTCCCTCTTTTTCCAACTATTTGTTGTTCTCGTTTTGTCCTAAGTCAAAAGTTTCTATCTTTGACCATTAATTTCTACAAAATTATACAGGTCAATAACATGTGAACTATATAAAGTATTTCTCATCATAAATATAATATAAATGTGTTGTTAATATACATGAATTTCAAGAAATGATGGTCAAATATAGAAACTTTTGACTTGGGACAAAGCTAAAACAAATAATTTGAAACAGGGCATCATACACTGTGAACAAGCTTAGCATAAGCTGATAATAGTTATTTATTCAATATAATAAGTATCCATGAGCATGGCGTACCTGTTGCTCTGTATCCTCATGATCAAGATGAGACAAATAGATTAGTGTTTCCCTCATGATCTGGTATTGTTAACGAAAATACGATTCATGTCAGTTAGAAGCTTGCACGACTGTTAAACCACAGAGTTAAATGCAGAGAGGGTGGAGGCAAGAGTTATGATGTACTCGTTACTAACTTTATATTGGACAAGCACATCGTTATCTTTCATTGTCTCTCGTACAATATTGCCGTTTTCATCTTCAACAATCAATACTTCCTCAGGCTTTGCCATCCGACATATCATCAGCATTCTTAGCTTTGAGAGTGAACCCGCGTAAAGTTGCCTCCTTTGTTGAACAGCTGTGCCAGTCCCATCTACTATTCCAGGAACCATCTGAGCCTATACAGTATAATTTTGATGAAATGAAGCACAAAAGCATGTGAATTGTCAGTCTCAGAGCAAGAAAAAAAATAACATCAAGATGTCAATAGAACCACCTGAAGTCCCATCATGCTTACAGCCGCTGCAGGTTCCATTTGATTGTGCGCTTCAAATAGCTCTAAGACAAACACATTCCAGTAATCCAGGCAGACCTGTAAAGTTTGAAATAAAATGCAGACATTAAATCATCCAACATTATAAAGTGGTCTTACACCATGGTTTAATAAAAAATATATAGCTCATCAATCCTACCTTAAAAACCTCTGTGTCGTCGACATATGAAATTCCAATAAGGTACTCCAGACCCAGAAGTAAAGCAGCTCTATTTTCTGGAGTTATTTCCAATATACGCATGTGATTCTGCATTTGTCATAAAAGGAAAGTATCAGACCAATTGCCGAATAATTTTCTATATGGCATCTTTCACATTAGCATTTCCTTTATTTTCTTCCAGTTAAAATGGCAAGCAAAAGAAAGGTGATAGTATAATAAAAAACATGACATGGTAGTTATAGCATCACAAAGAATAATCTGAATCAAACCGATAAAATTTTAATTACTCCAAAAAGTAGGATGCAAGAGGTCCATACCTTAAAAAAGGATGTGAAGAATAGTGCAAGATTTTGTATAAAAGCCTGAACCAAGGAAGAAAGAATAAAACTAATCATAATGACACAAACCAAAACGGGAAACAATGACCACCACCAGCTTAATATATCATATGTACCTGCTCTTCGCTGGAACCATTAGCGTAGGCATCTGGGATAGATTCGGCAGGAAGAATAGTCTACAAACACAAGGGTAAGAAAGTATCGAACCTTTTAGGCAAATATATTACTAGATAGAAGGAAAGAGTGTAGTTATTTGAATTCATTTTACCTGCAGCTGCATCATGAAAATCGTATACATTTTCACATACTGCATATTATAAAAATCACCAAACTGAAGAGCAGCAACCTGAAAGGTAGCTCGGCATATCAGAAAAGGAAATAGCATTGACCAGCAAAGAAATAGACTTTGATGCAGAAGGACCATATTAGTGTTACATATTACTCAGAGCAAAGAAACTACTGGGTAAAAATTATCTTCCACTTGCCCCATTGAAATCATGAAATATTGGTAAAGCTGACACAGAGGGCACTATGTTTCTGTTTACCTCCGTTAGGCACTGCAGTGTAAGATTCCGATATGCCGCCACAGGGAAGAATTTCAGCAGTGTCTCCAGCTAAATTAGAAAGGAAAAGGAAAAGGAAAAAGAAAAAGTAAGACCCAGCAGTTTCATGGATACACGAGGGATGAGATCGTTCGAAAGGTTCAGTAATCAACCACATACCAACGGTGACTCAAAGATGAATCCAACAGGGATCCATGATAAGAAAGCATGAAGTGTCGCCAAAGTAGCACGGATGAGCTCAGGCCTTTGTGTTGCAGATAGGACATATAAACATAGCTCATGAATGAGCCGAAACTCACTGCCCAACAGCAAACAAAAATAGGTATTAAAACAAATATATTCCTACTTAAAGAAGTCAGTGTGGATTGAGTGAATGTTTATCCATCAGTGGAAGCTCCATGGCAGAAAAGATGCAAGTTAACACCATCCAACCTGTTAAGTGAAGACTTCAGTTCTTTAATTTTCTGTTGTGTCATTTCTCCTCTTGAAAAGTCAAAAATTTCTTCGCTTAGAAGCTGCATATTGTTGAATGGTCAATAATCATTCCAAAACATAAGTTGGAGAATAGAAAATATAACTTGCCTTCAATATTGCCATGCAATTTTCACATATTGTTTCGCTACTCTTTGCAGCTGCAACAAGATCAGGGATGAAGGATGACCACCTGGCAGGCCACTCATGTTTCAGGACCTATAAAAGGTAGCCACCATATATGAGAGACAGAGAGAGAAGAAACAAAGCATAAAACATCGTGGCCATTTCTCTTTCTTTTCCATTTTGAAGGAGGCAGGATGAAATTCATGATGAGCCAGATGACCTTGCAAAAAACATGCCCGGAAGATTTTTTTTTTCTTACCTGCACTAGTATAATATTGAGTTTATTAACATAAAGCCTCTCTTGCCGGAAGGAAACTTCATTGCTGGAAAGCTGTTAATAGTACAAAAGGAGGAGTTAGATAACAAATCAGATAGGATCACATAAGATTCATTTATATGGAAAAAAAAAGTGCACTGGTAATGTCCATTGGAAATACAGATATCAGTTCTTGCCTGCACAATAACATCGGATATGTAATTCTTAATGCCATCACGCTGTTCAACAGGCAACGCGTTCCACCTGTACTTGATAACACTTTCAAGTACCTACATTGATGTAGGTAACAAAGTCAGAATATGAAACAGATTAAACACACAAGCTACAGGTGCATAGGTAAGACAAATGTATGTGTTCACACCAAATAACTTTAGGCTTTCTTTCTCACATTCAAAAGCAGTATTACAAAGCTCGGTAGATGACAGTGACTTGTTGTGTATCTAACATGCCTCATCATCGCCGACCGTTACTCAGATCCATGGACAAAATGGTGGGCCACATCAAACAAGAACTGAAAGCAGAACTAATTTGTCGTATCTTGAAATAGTCATAACAAATATGCATTTTGATGATTGCATGATATATGAAATTGTTTTGGTGCAGATAGATGGGTAACATTTTGCTCAGATCGTTCCTGGTTAACGTGCTTGATTTCACATGGGATTCGTGACAAATGATAAGTGGTGATGCTGAGCACTTATCTTGGTACAGAAGAAACTGATTAGGTAGTTTCATTTTTTTTGGAAGGACATGTAAGTTCGTTATGAGAGCAACGGAAAGGGATAAAACTAACAGCTTTCCGACTAGCGCGACGCTGAATGTTGAGATATGTGAAACCTCGATATTGTTCGAGATTATCACTTAAATTTGGCTATGCATTTTTTTCAGAAAGAAAACGATAAACGATTTTTGTTACTCTTTACATGACCTGGTCGTAAATAAACTGAAAATAAGAAATGCATGTAGTGCTGGAACTATCAGCCCAGACGTAAATATAGTTTCAAGCTACCCAAGCCAAGCATGCACAAAGACAGGAACTGGAGCACAGAAGCTTACTTGCAGCGCAAAGAACTTGGTGTTCAAGTTCTGAGAATTCTGGAGTATGTGGACGACCTGCAGCCACATGTCTGGATTATTTTGTAGGTCGCGCAGTATCTGATCAGCAGCATTCCTCTGAAATGAAAAAAAGAAAGTGGATACAGTTATAGGTGGACATTTTTGAATCTGTAAAGCTATGAGAGATGAGATAACAATGCTAGAGGTCGCCTGGTGATGAGAGTTGTTAACAGTCAGGACCATAGGGGGGGGGGGGGGGGGGGGGGGCAAAAAAAAGAGGTGTATCCATTTAGAGCGACGTTCAGTGAACGCCCAGGTTAACGTGCGCCTGCGATGAAGGACCTGAACACATGCGGCACCGTAACCCCCAGCACTCAGTAGCAACCAACGAGGGTTCATTTCGCAAGTAATCAGAACCCTGGTAAACCTTATGGCTAGAGAATGAACCCTAAGCGGTTAAAGTATCCTAGTTTCGCAAAACAAGAGTGTGAGCATTTAGCACTAGCGTTGGACTCTCGTCTCGCATAGACCCCGGAGGCCGGAAGCCTGAGAGAAGCAAGTAAACCCTAAGTCTTTGCCGGCGGCGACCAAGCAACCCGCCGGTGGGCAGCGAAAGAGATTACCTCCTCCTTAGATCCGGTGCCGTAGAAAGCGGCGACGGTGGCGTCGAGCAGCGGCACGTCTATGGGCTGGCTCAGATCCCTCAGTTTGTCCGCCATGGCGGCGGCGGGTAGAGTGAGCAGGGGCGGAAGCTGGTGGAAGCAGCGGGTGGGATCGCAGAGAAGTTCGGGGGAGGGCGGAACCCTAGAAGCAGCGACCGGCGGCGGCGGCGGCGGCGGCGGCGGCAGGGGGAGGGATTCTTATCGGAGCGAGGGAGGATTTGGAATCGTGGGGGGATTTTTATTTTCGATTTTCGGGGGTTTAAGGGGAGTTCGGACGCGACGCGGGGGAAGAAGGTTGCGGCCAAACCACGCGATGGTTGCCCGCAAATTCAGCAGAAGCCCCTCGCCTCATTCTTATTTCACATACAGGTCCTTGTTCTGTATCGTTCTTCGGTTGCCTTGCCGGACAAGAACTTCGAGAAGGGGCTCTCGCCCGGAAGTACTGTACTACTGCAAAAATGTTGACTGGTAATGTTGTTTTCGTTCAAATGTGTCCCCTTTTTTTTTCACTTCATATAAGCATAGTGATTTTTTTAGGCCATGGGCACCGAGCACCGAGATCGTGTCTTCGTTCCCATCGTGGCATGAGTCCTCTATGCACTCTCTATACACTTTGTACGTGTAATCTTTCACAAGGTTATGGGAAATGCAAAAAGCTCCTTGTGTTTCTAAAGTGGTGGGATTTGGAACAACCCGATGTGTAATCTTATACTTTATTTCGTTAATAAAAGACTCCATACGTTACCATGCATGAATTTTCACTCATGGTAACAAAGAGCAAGTATGACAACATATGAATTTGATCTAGGTGTAAAACAACGTGGCATGACCATGGATAGTTATTTCACACATCTTTTTTTTGTGTCTGGTTAGCCTTAAGATCAAGAATTATGGATCCGTAACAAATTAGGACCGTCGTGTAGCAGATAATAGGTCGGAGGGGCAAATATTAATTAAGTCATCAACCTCACTACGCAACCATTGATTCAGCAAATAATCAATGGAGTTTATAGTTACGGTCTAAGAGAGCGCTACAACCCGCTATGATTGTAACTAAGCTCCGCACCAACCCGCTATAACTGTAACTAAGCTCCGCACTACGTTGTCAGCATGTCTGCTATTAATACTTTACCCACGGGAAGATATAGTTATTTATTATCATCTCTGTATTTTTTTATCCTTTGATGTTCTTAATAACTTCGAGCGATCGAGGATTCTATATAGTAACTGTGTGGTAATGAAGTTGAGTTTGTCGAGCGACCGGTTGATGTGCGACCATGGTGCTCATTTGGTCCACGCAACAAACTGTGCCGTGCAATCCGCCTCGTTTCCCTCTCTCGCACTAGGCTGCTTATCCTGTTGGGAGGTGAGGAGGGGGATGCTAATAATAAGTGATTTATAACTTTGGGGCATTACGCTAAGTTTGCCACACGTGTGATGTGTGCTGTTAAGGCGGTACACGAGAAAGGCGGTAGTTATTTACTACTTTCTCGTTCTTGATACCCTTGAGAAACGATGAATTGATCGTTTGGCGATCGTGCGCTTATTCAATGTGCAGCCCAACCGTAGGATAATTGTGTTGCGTAATTGAACTCTCCGAATCCCCTCTCTCATATGCGACCACTTCTTATGTCACTCAAGTGTGGCGTCGCCAAAAGGAATCCGCCGAGTGACGTGGTTAAAATTTGCTTCAAACTGTTGATTCTATGTCACCAAGGGCAGGTGGCACAGGAACGACAATAATTAAGTATGCAATGTCGTTATGCAAGAACTGATTTACCATTGGGGTTTACGGTTTTTTTTGGGGGGGGGGGGGGGGGGGGGGACCAGGTCTACTTGACCATAACTAAGCTCTTCCAGTTATAGCGATGTCGCTTTTAGGTTTATATTCACAAGAGGAGAGATAATTATTTCTTTTATTTATTTTAGTCTTGATGGCTTTGAAAAGATTAAGGAGAGATAATTGGTTATTGTGGTAGAACCAACTTATTCGGGTTCAAGTCCCAAACTTGGCATGTGCATTGACGATTAGGGCTGTTTACTATTTTAGTGAGAGGCGACGTCTCCGTTGACAACAAGACGCTCATGGTGACTTCCGTGAGTCTCAAAATCAGCCAGCAGTAGAGGTATGAGCTATGTACATCTATTAATAAGGATAAGTCCTCGTGCGTATTTATAAGTGTGTGCGTTTGTGTTTGCGCGTGGAAAAAAAAAAGAAGTAAGTTGCATGCGCAACCATAGTACCTCGCAGACATCGCTATTGTACCTTGCAATCTGTCTCTCCATTTTCCCCTCTCGCATGTGGCCACGACCCACCGCGGTCAAGCCATGTCCATCACATTTGATTTTAGCACTCAGCACACGACGCTAGAGCTTTTCCTTCGCATTTTCCTAACCCCCTCATGGCCCGAACCTGCAGTTGGGGTTGCCAGATTTGGCATCTTTCTTGCTGCCCTGCCGGGCAAGTGCCCTGCTGCGTGCTACTCGTGCAATCTGACTTCGGTAACAGGGAAAATTGCTGATAAAGATCATATACGTGCAGTGCAGGACCGAATTTCAAAACAGACGGACAAAGATAAGGGCATGGCATGCGTTCACCACCATGGATTCAAAATGTTCTTTTAATTTGCTGCAGACCGTCAGTTCCATTCATGTACAAAAAATAAAATAAAATAAAATTATAGACTATAATCTGTTTCAGTGTTTCCAACTGGCGTTAATCCAAACAGGTCGGTCAGTCCCGCATAGCATCGCTGGAAACACAAATACTATGCCTTTGTTTTGTTTTGAACTCCTGCTATTCGCTCTATAATGAAAGGCAGAGCACCTGCCATTGCTTTCAAAAAAAAAAAAGGAGTACGCAGGAATATAGAAGCATATATATGGTAGAGCACATGTTGCACACATATACACAGCTGTGCAGTGCTAGTATTTGATCTGGGAAAGGAAGAATTAGAGCAGGTCGATACAAGCTGACAGCAAGTGGGTGCACGTACGGAGATTGATTAGGAGTAGTAGTCGGAGTCCCAGAGAGGCCTAAACCACATGGAGTGCACGGATTCCTGGAACGACACCATCACCAGGAGCAGCGCCACCGCCAGCGCCACGCCCCACGGCGCCGCTGTCGAAGTAGCCGCCGGTGCCGGTGCCGGCGCTCGGCGGACCCTGGTGGTCCAGTACCTGCGTCGCCAGCGGAGCGCGGCGAAGAGGAGGAAGAGGGCCATGAGGATGAGCGGCGCGGCGAAGACGCGGGCGCCGATCTCGGCGCGGCGCTCGATGGTCTTGTAGTCGACGTAGTCGGAGACGGCGAGGAAGAAGACGACGATGGCGAAGAAGACCAGCAGTTGGGGCGGCGGGAGGGAGCACGAGGAAAGAGCGCGCGCCGTCCAGCTCTGCTTCCAGGAGCGAGCACCCCTCCGGTCGGAGTGCAGCCACGACGACATAATAATAGTAGCGCTAGCTGATAGAAGTTGGGAGCAGGACGACGAACACCGCGTGCGTGTAGAGATGGATGAAATTTAATTATACTGCCAGTGCCAGGGCCAGGAGAAGCGAAGATGAAGCAGTGGTGGAAGGATCGATGCTTTGTGGCTTTATTTGGCGAAAAGAAGGATCAGATGCTATTTGTTGGGAGGGGAAGGCAGCTGAGACTGACTAAATCAAAAAGCTTTCCAATCGATGATGCAAAGCAAGCTGGCTGGCAGTTCTAAGATTCTCGCTTTAGTGGAGTATATATATATAAGACACCAAATTAAAATACTGACTGTTTGGAATAATGTGTATCAATATCAAAACTAATAAGCTAACTAATGACGATGGCTCGCTGCTAATTCCTCCTATTAAGTGATCATGATGGCACGGCGGACTGCTTGTTTGTGGCTGCGACGGCCGCTTGTCCCGTTCGCCTTCCGGTCCTCCTGGCCGCCACCTGTCCGGTCTTGGCGCCGGGCGGCGCGTCTCTGCGGACGGTGGACGCGTGTCCGATGTGCTGGTGGTTTCCTCCTCCGTGGGGATGGTCGACGGGGTTCATGGCGACGCCGCGCACCCTGGGCCAGCAGTTCCTCTTGACGCGGAACTTGTGGTAGGCGTTGCCGGCCTTGAGCAGCGGCTTCTCCGTCCTGCCGCCGCCGGCCACCTGCCCCACCATGGCGCGGCACCCGCTGCGGAGAACCTTCTTGGTGCCGGACGGGAGCTTCACCCTATTGAGATTGTTCATCGATCATTTATCAGATTCTCGTCTTATAATTATAGTATATATATATAAGTAACAATCGATCGACGAGAACAATACAAACTACACCTACCTGGTGGTGCCGCTGTCCGTGTTGTGGCTGATGACGATGGCGTAGTCTCCGGAGCATCGCGCCAGGGCTCCTCTGTCTCCGACGTGCTGCTCGACGTTGCAGACGACGGTGCCCTCCGGGAGCGTGCCGAGCGGGAGGACGTTGCCGATGGCGAGGCTGGCGCGGCGGCCGCAGTAGAGGGACTGGCCGGTGTACATGCCCTCGGCGGCGATGAAGAGCTCCTTCTGGTGCCTGTAGCGGACGGGGTGGCGGAAGGTGACGCGGGCGAGCGGGGCGCCGCGGCCGGGGTCGTGCACGATGTCGGTGACCACGCCCTTGAGGTAGCCGCTGCGCTCGCCAAAGTCGAGCGCGCGGAAGCGGGCGGGGCCCTTGCGGTGGTGCGTGTGCGACTTGAACACCGAACCAGCAGCGCCCTTGCGCTGCGCACGGATCACGCGACCCATCCTCTTCGGCGGCGGCGGCGATGGATGATGGATGGAACGAAGCCCCGACGAGCTCGTATTTGTAGGGGAGGATGGATGCCAGAGAGAGTTGCGGCGACGTACGACGTCGACGTACTTCGTAGCGCCTACGAAACTGCTGTTTCGTCGATCGTTGACCTGGCCCGGACGGACGAGATTTCTCATTCAGCTGCGGACCGTCCGATGTGCAAGGATTACGCCTCCCTTTGGAGGAGGCGGCGGCTCAACTCAAGGCCGCCGGCCAACAGCGGAAATTGGGAGCTGCTCTGTTCCGGCGGTCGGCGACACTGAAGAAATTGGGAGCTGTTGCTGCAGGCACCAGAGCGAAGGAGCTCCCAACTCCCCACGGGGTCGCATCGCATGGCACATCCGCCTCAGATGTCAGCGGACGTTGCGGTGGCGCCGGAGGTCGCCGCCGCCCTCGCGCGCGGCGGCGCCGTGGTCGCCCTCGAGTCCACCATCATCTGCCATGGTCAGCTTCCTTCCCCCTTTTGCCCCCCCATCAGCGCATATTGGTCGGGCAGTCCCGAACGCTTGACGCGGTGTTGTTCGTTCAGGTATGCCCTACCCCAAGAATCTCCAGACGGCCATGGAGGTGGAAGCCATCGTCAGGGATAATGGAGCTGTTCCTGCCACCATAGCTATTCTAGATGGACTTCCGCATGTTGGTCAGTTCTCTCTTTCTTCAATCGCTTCTGCTTATCCTGCCCAACTTTAATTTCCTTAGCGTCATCATAGGCCTCAGCAGCCAACAATTGAAGAGACTGGCTATAAGTGGGAGGCAATTTCAGAAGACAGCCAGGAGGGATATTGCGCATGTGGTTAGTACCGTACACTCACGAACAAATGACTGGCTTTTTTTTTGGCTCGTTTGTAACTAGTGAAAAACCCACATTGAACTAGAACAAACGTCCTGGGTGTTTTGTACCTACCTCAGTAATCTACTTCCCCTTGTTGCCCTGGCAGTACATCCTTAATTCAAGACATCGAAATTATGAAAGCCAAATCTTCTGTGGTTAAGTATCTTTTCATTGGATACCCCCGCATATGTCTGTCTTTCCTTCTTTCAGGTTGCATCCGGTGGCAACGGAGCAACAACGGTTTCTGCCACCATGTTTTTTGCTCACAAGGTCCCCTCACAACCTTTTGCAAAATCATCATACCGGTCTTGTTTATCTTTGCTTAGTCTCGTAGCATTTACATGTTCATACCTTATCTTTAGCTATTCATATCGCTATCTTAATTAACTCTTTCTATATTCAGGTTGGAATACCCATTTTTGTGACAGGAGGAATTGGAGGCGTGCATAGACATGGTGAACAAAGTAAGCATCTTCCAGTTGTGATTCACAAATGGGCTTCAAATGTGTCATTGCATATTGACTACTTATGATATAATTCTTTCAATCTCATCGCTTGCACAACTCGTTGTGATTCTCTAGTGCCTTACTTAACATATATTGATGGTGTTTTCTCATTTGTGGATCGATGGATTTGAACCCTGAAAGCTAAAAGTTAATGAAAAGTAGTGCCCCCCTTTCTATTTCTAAAGCACATTGCCAACAGTGCACTGTTTTCTTCATTGTCGTTTGCATTTGATCATGCACATTCTTTTCATATTGATCGCCATGAAAAAACATACAACCACAAACAGTTGTGTACTGACTGATCTAGCCACCATCTTGATTCAGCCATGGACATCTCTTCAGACTTAACTGAACTTGGAAAGACTCCTGTAGCTGTTATTTCAGCAGGCGTGAAGTCCATTTTGGACATACCAAGGACACTTGAATACCTGGTATGCATATCATTTTCTCTCTTTCATGAAATAAATGCTGATCTCTGTAAAGATTTTATATGCTGGACAGACCACACTTAAGATAGTTAGTATGCTTCATGCTTGTTATATTTGGAAATTTATTCCTGTCTTGGCACAAAGTTGTGCTAGGAACAATATTTTTCTCGGTGTACAGCTTTGTGATCTTCCTAAGTGATTGCATGACAGGAGACTCAAGGGGTAACCGTTGCTGCTTACAGAACCAATGAATTCCCTGCATTCTTCACTGAAACCAGTGGATCTCAGGTAATTTTTTTTATGTAAGTCACAATTTTTAAACTTTTCTCATATATGCCTTTTCTTGCTCAATAGCTCTAATAAACACAGCCCATACCAGACATTCTACCAGTTAAGTGTTAACTGTTAAAGCAAGTCAGGATCATCGTTTTAATTTACCTTTAGCTCGACAGGATTTTCTGGGTCTTCTGTGCCTTTTGTTGATCTAAAGGCTAAATATCAATTTCCTCACCTCATTCCCTTTCACAGATATGCAACATTATCTCTCACAAACAATCCATTTGGTACTAACACCTACAATTAACCCAAATCCGGTGCCATGAATTTTTAGAAGAGTAATATCTTGTTGGCCCACAGATCTGCAGTAATTTTGCACTATTGTGCACCTTTTTTTATCACATAAGAACACCTAGACATCCACTTAGGCCTAGTTTGGTATGTGGGGAGATTTGCCAGATTTCTATGAGAGTTGATTTTTTTTTTAATTCATGCAAAATTCTTGTGTTCCAGTCAGGCCCTAATGCGTTGATTTGTTTTGGCTGTATATCTATTCATATACTTGTTACTTAATGCAGGTGCCGTGTCGTGTAGATACTCCAGAAGAGTGTGCCAAAATAATATGTGAGTGTCATTTTTCCTCCTTTCTCGTTATGTTCATTCTCACATTTTTGCGAGACATTACGGGTCTGTTGGTAGCGATCCACCATGGCAGCCTATTCCCTAAATTATCTTGGTTTCTTGATCTCACAGAGGGACACAGACATTACCTCATTTTAGCATAGAGAAATTTAAATTTCACTGCCCAATTTGAAATGTACTGTCAGTGCTATACAGTAGCTCCAAATTCTACGCCCCATAAAAGCTAAAACAAAATGGCTTCATGTCGAATGATCAGGATTCTTTGTGTCCGCATAACTTGATGACATTGCATAACTCCATTGGGCAACCCATGATTCAACTGTTTAAATTGTTCAAGCTGTGTAAGTCGATGTGCGTGCTGCACTGATTAGAATCTTGGTTGTCAGCGGGCCTAGAGTTGTCTGTTGTTCGAGGATGTTTTATTTTGATCTATCTATCAATCTACCATGTTGTAGATGCAAACAGGAATCTACATCTAGGATCTGGTATTCTCATCGCAGTGCCAATTCCCAAGCAACACGCGGCTTCAGGGACCATTATAGAGTCTGCAATACAGAAAGCTCTAAAGGAAGCAGAGTACAGTCAACATCTACTCTTCTGTTGATGATATGAATTTTTTAAACGGGAATCGGTGATATGAATTGATACTTAGTGATTCTGCTCTCTGTTTCTCAGGGACAAAAGGATTATAGGGAATGCGATCACTCCCTTCATGCTCGAGAGAGTAAAAGAACTTACTGGAGGATCCTCCTTGGAAGCCAGTATCCTATACTTTAAAATTTTTATTATATAAAGCTTCTGCTTCATCTTTCAAGATAATTGATCGCATAAAATGGTCCACATGCACCTAGAACTTTGAGTCTTGGGTAGTTACTATATCTTATATATTAAAATCATTTAGCACTTTTCACCTTTCCAGCTTTAATTACAAAAAGTCTTTCTTAGACTTACAAAATTTCTTCTGAACTTTGTGCATTTTTGTTTGTGTCCATCCGAAGAAAGTTCTCCTTAGCGATGTTCAGATGTTGCACTTGTTAAGAATAATGCTCTTCTTGGTGCAAAAATTTCCGTTGCTCTTTCTACTCTTCAGCAGAGAAAAACAAACAGTGAGCTGCCATCTCCTTTGTTACAAAATTTTAAAATACACCCTGAATACACGCTATGGCTAAAGCATATTAAACACTTTCCTCGGTAGATTTTCCTAATCACGTGTTTTCATTTAGGAGGCATGTGTTTGATGTTTTGCAGTATTGTCCAATCAATATTCTTCGTAATTGCTATCCTGGATGCAGGCTTATGATTTTGGTCTGCGTCCTTTGTTTGGATAAATCTGAGCGTTTTCGACCTGTAACAGGACTTGGGAGATCTGCATTGTAGAGCCACATTTGCAGATATACAGGCCCTGCTGAACAACTACTACATCGCTCATTTGTGACTCATTCCAATCATCTACTTGAAATTCCACATGTCAAGCCAGAGCTGCCACAACCCGTCAGTGGATCATCTGAGTTGGAAAGACATGATGTTTTTGAGTCAAGTGAGCTTGCAAGCTTGTGTTTTCTGTTCTTCTCGCCATTTACTGATATGGAAAGATATGGCACGAGGCAAAGAGATCTTTGGTAGTCTTGTTCTGGTACTTATGTAGATCTTTGGTGTGTGTGAGTTTTGATAATACATGCACTTTGCAGGGCGCCCCCCCCCCCCCCCCCCCCCCCCCCCCTCTTCTTTTTTTTCTGGATGTAATAATGTGAAATTGGAGGTTTAATAGTCGGGGCAGTAAATTCTAAGTTGACCCAATTGCATATTGTTCGATTATGGTTCCGAACGGTTGCATATAGGGTTAGTGTACTGAGAGAAATCCCTTTCTCATATGGATGGGGAGAGATTTCGAGGGAGAATTTAGTTTTTTGTTTTACATGCAAAGGCATTTTATACCTAACTTACATTAAGGAAAGCAAGACACGATAGAGAGAGGACAAAGGCAAAAAAAAAAAGGAAAATCTCTTATATATTAAACGCCGTGCGTTCTCTCAACGCTCGTGGAGCCACGTCATCACGGCGAACAGTAGCCGCCGGATCAAAAATCGAGGGCGGAAAAAAAATAACCCTAGCAGCACAGACCAACAGGCCGGCCCAGTGTAGATTCAGCCCGGCCCAGCCTAGATCCAAACTGACCCGCACGCGCCCGCTCAGGGGAAAAAAAAGAAAAAAAAAAGAGGATTCGCTACAGTCCAGAGGAACAATGAACTGCTACAGTAACCTCAACACCGCTGTGCTGCAGTAACACGACTCATAAACAGGGGGGAAAAAGCCTCGGCCACCGCCAGATCCGCCGCGACGGCGTCTGCGCCTACCCGATGAAGAACAAAAAATTAAAAAAAAAATCCTAACCCTAACCCTAGGTACCGACCTCAACGGCGACGAGACCCCATCGCGGTCCGCGCCAATGGACCTCGTCACTGGCGCTACGCGAGCCACAGCGAGCCCGCTAGACGACGGCGCGCTCACCCTCTGGCGAGCGCGCGCGCCGGCGAGGGGGCCCGCGACGGCTCCGCCGCCGCGTCGCACTCCGGCTCAGATCCGGCGCTTCGCCGCCGCACCACGCCGCCGCGCGAGTGCGCACGAGCCGCGGCGCCACGCCGGTCAGCTCCTCCTCCCCCTCGCACACGCGACTGGCGAAACAAATGAGCTAGGGTTTCGCCCGCCCCATTTTTTTCAGTCTTTTATTGGACGCTCGACGAACCTCCGCCGTCCGATCGAATTGGACGCTCGAGATTGATCGAGCTTGCGCTGGGCCAGAACTGGCCCAGGCGGGTTTTGGCACTGGGCCGATTCGGCGGCCCAGTCGCTGGATGTTGGAAATGATATTTTGCGATAACCCCCTCAATTGCTAGGAATTTTGTTATAGTTCTGATTTTTTGTAGTAGTCCTCGGTGTTTTTCATATCAACCCGCAGTCCTAATTTTTTTTCAGTTAAGTCCAACATGCTCTGAATTTACTATTTCACCCCCAAAAAATGCAAAAACCCCCGAAAATTCTGAAAATTGTCAACACCACTGCTATTTTGCATAAAGCACCTCGGGATTAACGAAAATTATGTCAGAAACATAATAACTACCTGCTTTTCCACTTATAACCTCCTATTTGCGCATATTCACTGTTTAATTGATCTTAAATAATGCATATCATGTCTAAGCAACTAAAACATGATAAAATTGGCCTTTAATCATACAAACATGGTTTTAGGTTTTCTTTCGAGTTTTCAATCCACTACTTTTTGCATACTACAAACTTGGTTCTTTATTTACTTTATCGAGGTTAATTCTTATGAAATACACCCTTAGCCGTATAAGTCCTATATTTATGTAGACAAGTTATTCACTATTTATTTTCTTTTATCGAAAATAAGGTGTAAGGTCTACGGTCAAAACGATAAGATGTATATATTTTATTAATAGTGATTACGTGCATATATATTATGTAAATTATAAATTATTTAAGTATTTATTCAAGTACCAACCTACACGTGATGTATTCTATTCACATTTGACCCACGTGCTATAACGGCCATATTAACCTAGACAGCTATTTATTAATTTATTTTCTCTTTTCAAACTAAGGTGTAATATCTACGGTGAAAGCAATGAGATGCATTTGTTTCCTTAATAGTGATTGCATGCATACCTACTATATAAATTATTAATTATTTCGACTAAACAACATGCAAATCTTAAACGTTACATGCGCAAATTACGCAAAAAAATAACCAAAAGGTCATCCGATCGGTGGCCAAGCCCCGTCGACACGGCGGCGTCTCGACGACCACAAAAAAAAAATAAATAGTCGCCTCGTGAAACAGCACCTAAGAAGGACGTCCCGTCTCTATTGTCTAGGGTTAGGGTTGCGTTTACTGTGGCAGATCCTCTTCTACCCAACGTAGCATTTCTTAAGCCTTTTTCTCATGGTTCTAGGTCTTTATTCAATTTTTTAATCCTTGCTTCAATAATTTTTTTACACAACGGATTAACAATAAGACGATGCCATGTGACACGCAAAGTGCATTCCTTTTCTATTATTTTTGTTACACAACGGGTTCGCAACAAGAGGAAACCACATGGATCCAACGTCCAAATTTATATGGAAAATTCATTAACTACTTTTCAACCTAAGATTCTAACTCAACCATTTATAAATTTCTAAATTGATCATTTCAATTCAATGTATAACCCTAAAATCTAAATAATATAAATTCGTTACAGAACTTATAAGCCAACAAGTATCTTCAACTATAATTATTAACTAACGACAAATGGATTATTTTACTTATTATGCTCCAAAAACTTTAATTCAAGTATTCAACTCATTGTGCTTTGAAAAAATTATATTTCAAGTATTCAACTCATTGTGCTCCAAAAAAAAAAATTCAAGTATTTGACTCCACAACAGGTTCACAACTTACAAACAAACACGTATAGGCGGGAACAAACTTAACTGAATTTGTGGCAACTGCAAATTTATTCGTGTTGTCTTCACGACCCTTCAAAATAAGACATAAAATTTATCGGTAACAATAAGAAACACACTAAAATTAGAAACAATCTTTATCTTTTTATATGTTCTATCTTCTGAAGCACCTTCTTCAATGAAGCTATCAAAACTTGCTTATGTAAAAGGAATATAAATTAGGACGATACAGAACTCAAATTTGCTGATGTAAAAAACAATATAATAAACTTCAAATTATGTAATGGGACTAATATAATATACAAACGATAACACTTTCCTCTCCTCTAAAATCGTACCCAACACGAATGGATGACGGTCGACTTCATATTTTTTTTTTCTAATTAGAATCACAACCCCAACTAGACTGTCTCAGCCGCGCATTTCCAATCAATTTTCAAGCTGCTAAAGTTATAAAGTTGTCACAATTTAGTAACAATGATGTTTCAATTTTATTTTGATTTCGTTAGAGAACTTATAACCAAACACGTATAAATCTTTTATTCCCACCTTCACATATATTTATTTAGCATTTTTTTATTATCAATAAATGCAAACAACCATAATTATGCTATGTTTTCTAAATTATTTAAACAATTTGTTTTTACATCAATATTTTGCTCTCCAGTTTCAATGCATTTAATATACATATTTGTATCTTTGTTAATTACTAAACCAGTAATTTGTAAATAGAATCGCTACATTTTAGCTAACATTTTATCTCCATTAATTACTAAACTACTAATTTGTAACTTCAGTCACTACATTTTAGTTAACTTTCGAGTATTTTTTTAAATAAAATCGTGCTGAACCACCTTTGACATAGCAGAGTCCTTTTTTGGATCAATCAATAATCCAAGATTGGAACAATTTCCGACAAAATCTCAAATTTGTTGTTTTATTCTCTTCAAATTGTTCTCAACTCGCATTTCCACATACTGAGTTTTGGAGCATCTTGACTGTTCAAGGATAAGGGACTATTTCTGAATGTTTATTTGTGCTTCTTCTAATAGAGCCTTGCGAACATTAAAATCTCGTACGATTATACTAAAACCATTCAGATGTAGAAACTCCATCAATAATGGCTGTAGCACATTCAGAAATTGGAGAGCTTCTCCTGGACCCTTTTCGTAGAGAATGCAGGACATCAGATTTGAGAATGAGTCCGGAACACACCCTGTGTCAAGATTCAGCTTTAGAACAGCACTGTCCCTAATTAGATGTTTGTCCCCTTGACAGGTTAAGTTCATTTTTTTTCCATTCAAATTTGATCCAACGTGACAATTTAAATCGAAAATTGGTTAACTACTTTTTAACCTATGATTATAACTCAACCATTCATAAATTTCTAAATTAATCATTTCAATTCAAAGTATAACCAATAAAATTAAATAATATGATTTCGTTAGAGATCTTATAACCAAACACGTATAAATCATTCCCACCTTCACATATATTTATATAAGCATTTTTTTATTATCAATAAATGCAAACAACCAAATTATGCTATGTTTTCTAAATTATTTAAACAATTTGTTTTTACATCAATATTTTGCTCTCCAGTTTCAATGCATTTAATATACATATTTGTACCTTTGTTAATTACTAAACCAGTAATTTGTAAATCGAATCGCTACATTTTAGCTAACATTTTATCTCCATTAATTACTAAACTACTAATTTGTAACTTCAGTCACTACATTTTAGTTAACTTTCGAGTATTTTTTTAAATAAAATCGTGCTGAACCACCTTTCACATAGCAGAGTCCTTTTTGGGATCAATCAATAATCCAAGATTGGAACAATTTCCGACAAAATCTCAAATTTGTTGTTTTACTCTCTTCAAATTGTTCTCAACTCGCATTTCCACATACTGAGTTTTGGAGCATCTTGACTGTTCAAGGATAAGGGACTATTTCTGAATGTTTATTTGTGCTTCTTCGAATAGAGCCTTGCGAACATTAAAATCCCGTACGATTATACTAAAACCATCCAGATGTAGAAATTCCATCAATAATGGCTGTAGCACATTCAGAAATTGGAGAGCTTCTCCTGGACCCTTTTCGTAGAGAATGCAGGACATCAGATTTGAGAATGAGTCCGGAACACACCCTGTGTCAAGATTCAGCTTTAGAACAGCACTGTCCCTAATTAGATGTTTGTCCCCTTGACAGGTTAAGTTAGCTGGTAATGCACCTTGGACTATTTGAGCAATTGACCAACAGGGAATTGACTTGACTACAGCAGGGAATGGAAGTGAACATGACACAAACATTCCCAGCTGGTTACCAGACTCTTTCCTCAACATGGTTCTGGAATACATATGCTTCACAGCTAGCAAACTGTCGTTACCTAGCTCCAGATTCACCTTCCTGCCTATTCACCTTCCTACCTAGCTCCACAAAGGGTTCACAACAGGATCAGGAAACGCGGCGCGCAAACTAAAATTGTTAACTCACAACAAAAAGGTTTTCTCTTGGATACAAAAAGTTTATTTGACTCAAATTTAATTACAGCATTTCTTATTGATCTTTGTTACTTCCTCTTCAAAAGTTATCCTTTTTGCCACTTCATAAGGCAATCCAACTACATCCACTCCGATGTACGGATCGCTGGTAACAACATGATGACAAACCTGACCCTTTGATGATAAACAATGTTTTCATTTTTTCCAACCACTGTTTGGTTCACAACTTAGCTGAATCTCTGCCAACTGCAAATCTCTTTCTATTTTCTTGAGTACCCTTCAAAATAACACATAAAAGTTATCATGCGATTCAATGTTTGGGGAACTATTATATTGCTGAAAAAATCTTTTAAATTTCTTTATTACAATATTCTATCAACCATCTTGCCATTACTGCAAAATATCATGTCTAAAAAACTAAAACATGATAAAATCTGCCTTTAATCATATAACCATGATTTTAGGTTTTCTTTAAATTTTTATTCCATTACTAGAAGCACTTGGACAACTAACTACTATTTCCTTACCAGACTTCAACAATATAAAGTTTCTCCGATCTCTTCACAACGGGTTCACAACAGGAGTAGACCACCCGGCGCGCAAACTGCGCGCCTTTTTTCTAGTTACAATCAAATTACATGAAGTGTCCTCCGTCTCAACCATCCTAAAAAGAGTACGGCAGGCTCGTTAGCCCATCCGGCTTGCTCTGCTCTTATCGGCTCGTTAGCCCATCCGGCCTGCTCTGCTCTTATTATTTATTACGTTTGGCTCTTGGGCTTTGTTCCTTCGTTAACCCACGCACGCAGGAGAGAGCAGCAAGCAAAGGCGTTGAGAGGAGAAGAGAGAAGCAGCGGCGGCAGCAGCAGCGACCCCCGATCCGGCACCGCCACCGCCACCGCCACCGCCGGTGACGATACAGGAGAAGAGCGAGATGGCGTCGGCGTCACTTGTGTCCTCCCTCACCCTGCCCTTCGTCTCCGCTGTCCTCGGGGGCGCCATCGCCCTCGTCTTCCTCGCCGGCTACCTCCGCCGCAAGCGCGCCGTCATCGCCCACGTCCCTCCGTCCGCCACCGCCGCCGCCCCCGACCAGCCCAAGCACGTGCGCCCCTCCAATCAGCAAAAGAAGGGCCACCTCCGCCAGCACCACCACGCCGCCGATAAGGTGATGTCTCCCTCCACTCCCCTGTCTCTCAGCTATCACGTTACCTCACCTCACTCGGCCGGATCACCGTCAAAATTAATTTCGCGTGTCCGCTTGCCCACTACGGATGAAGTGGTTCGGGTGCAGTCTCTGTAAACTACCAATTGCTCTCATTTCGAACAGATTCACTATTCAGCAAATACAGCTTTTCAGTTATCATGGTGGGATTGAATGCTCATGGGTCATAATTACAAGCGACTATTTCCTTCTGTTTTCTACACTAGAATTATGCATAATCGTCTTCCTAATTTGTTTTATACTTGTCCAAAATTATCCATGGAGATACATGGTTGATCTTAAGAAGCTTTTCATGTAGGATGCTGCGAAGAAGCACCATCATCTTGATGTCAACACCTTGAGGGGGCATACCGACTCGGTCACCGCACTTCACTTCTCCAGTGATGGATGCAACCTAGCCACAGGTGAGCTTGTTCCTGTTTCTTGATTTCACGAGCTGCGGTCTAACATTCTGCAGTTTCACACCACATGTTTTGTGAACAATTTTGTTGGCCTTCCTGGTATAGCCTTACCATGAACAATAGGTTATAGTTTCTGCCATGGCATTTCAGTTTTCAAGTGCTCGCCAAATAAAAATGCTTATACTTTACTGGTACTCGTTGCAGTTTGTGCAGATGGAGTTGTGAGGGTATTCAGGATTGACGATACCTCAAGCAAGAGCTTTAAGTAAGATACCACATTCCATAAATTAGACTTATATTTCTATTCAAAGAATCAAAATGTCCTAGACCTCAGATTTATGGGCATGCGGGGGACGTTTGCAGGATTCTGAGGATAAACTTGCCAGCTGGGGCACATCCTACTGCTGTTGCCTTTTCAGAGGGATCATCATCTGTTGTTGTTGCAGCACAGGCCCTTCTGGGCTCATCTCTCTATATGTACGCTGATGTTAGTGCTCCTCCCTCTGCGGAGAACAAGCAGCAGGGCAAGCTTTCTCCGCCTGAGATCAAGTGGAGTCACCCAAAGATTCACGGCAAAGAGTCAGTGCTGAACCTTGCAGCGGCCCGTGCAACGTACGGGTCCGGCGATGGGAGCACTATAATTATTTCTTGCTCAGAAGGTGCGGGATTCTTGTTGTTCTTTAATAGTTAACATAGTCCATAATTCATTTTTAGTAATCTGCTAACATGAGCAATTCTTTGGAAGTTTTTAAACTCATATTTATGCATTCAGAGAGCATATCATTATTAGATGAAACATGCATTTTGCATTAGCCACCTAGTCTTTGGTTAAGCCCCACCCCCTCCTTGGGAATGCAGGGGTCTTGCAAAAGGTAGTTTGTAACATTACGTTGTCAGATTCTGTTCCAGTTATTGAAATTTCTTATTCCATGTTACGGATAACTATCCAAAACTGTTTGCAGCAACTGATATCAAAATTTGGCATGGGAAGAGTGGAAAAGAGTTGGGTACTGTTGACACCAATCAGTTAAAAAATAATATGGCTGATATATCTCCAAATGGTCGCTTCATAGCTGCTGCAGCCTTTACTGCTGATGTCAAGGTTTGTTTTGTTGCTAGTCTTCCTCCCTTTATGGGATTCAACCTGGCCATTTTGTTTAGTTAATTTCGATTCTTCACGTTATGCAACACTGGTTGCAGAGTTCAGTAGTGCAATATGGTTATCATTTTGCTCACTTATCGCCTCCTCAATTGTGATGATATTTACTTGTTCGTTAGGTGTGGGAAATAGTTTACTCGAAGGATAGTTCAGTGAAGGAGGTCAATAAAGTTATGCAACTCAAGGGTCACAAGGTAATGAAGTGTTCCTATGTACCTTTTTTATTTTTCGGCAAGGCCCCTTTGCATGGATGAAGGGCCTGTTTGCCTCGAGCCCTGGCAAATCTGCCTGGCTCAGGTGTCATGCTCAGGTGTCTGATTTTGGATGCCTGAGGCTGTGATCGATGCCAGGCAAGTGAGCTGCCTACCAGGGCACTGACTAAGCAGGCCTGAAATCTAATGAGAAACTGATGAGTTCTTTTTATTCAGAGTGCTGTTACTAGCTTGTGCTTTGCTCCAAACTCTGAGCAGATTATTACCGCATCAAAAGATGGTTCCATTCGAGTATGGAACATTAATGGTATGCTATATCTACTTATCTCCACATACTACGTCTGTGAAATCGTATGTCGGTCCTTGAGTTAAGAGCATCTAAAAAAATTAACTTGGCATATTTACTGGAAGTCACCATGCCAACACTTTTTTTATGACTTGCCTATTTATTAACTGGGTGAATTCTCTATCCGAGTTACAACCTCAATTGTCATTACCCAGGTCGTACTATTCTTATCTGAAATTCAGTGTAATTTTTAATTATTTCCTTGTTGTTTCTTTCTACTACTTAGATGCGATAATTGACACTTCTAATGCAAATTACAAGGTCATGTGTTGGCTGATGCTGCCATTGTATAAGTTGAATGCCCATCTTGTAGTTTTTTTTTTCAAGCATATTGCGATGCTAACCTTTTCTTGTGACCTAATTTCCTTAAATCACTGTTTTAGTGAGGTATCACCTTGACGAGGATCCAAAAACCTTGAGAGTTTTGGCAATTCCACTTCATGACTCGAAAGGTTCTGTCTGCCAATATGATCACATGACCGTCTCTCCTGATGGTAAAGTTCTGGCTGTTACAAGTGGATCAACATTGCAATGGTTATGCGCGGAAACTGGTGCAGTTTTGGATACAGCTGAGAAAGCACATGAAGGTTTGTGATGTTCCTAAGAACTTAGGTGTTATCTTTTAGGAAGTAATGGTGCCTCCAAAGCTGTGTTGGGAGTGGTGTTCATGAAATTAGTATTTTTAATTGATACTACTTGGAGGAACTTTTTCCTAACCTGTAATGCATTGCTTGTCGAACTAACTATTTAGAGGCGCTTGTTGGTTGATTCTAGGCACTATATTTGTTGCGATAAATAAATTATCATTGAGTTCACAAGCAGGTGGCACGTAGTACAGATGGTGAGTGTTAAGTCTTAGGTACTTGAAGACCTGAATCCATGGAATGCTGGGTATATTAACTAGGGACTTATCTTTCCAGCAAATGTACTTATTGTTTGCACTAATCTTGTGCGTTACCGACACATCTTACTGTACATGTCAAAATCGACATATTCTGTTCCGATGTTCTGGTCCTGCATTCTAGTTGTAGTCCTGTAGAACATGGCTATGAACACAGCAACCATAACCAAAACTTGCTGATTAGATATCTAGATTCATAACATTGACCCAGTGGTTTATAGTACCTGCCAATTTCAGAGCGCTGCTGAGCAAGGCAATACAGGCAATACTCCATAGTTGGGCTATCCTGTTCTCTTATTCTTCTGCAGGCCTGTTTTTCTTTGGTTGGGCGTCCAGTTTTTTTATGCTTATGCAGAATATAAAACAGCAATCTTTGCTTTTATCTAGATTTATATATCATTAGGTTGTAATCTCTTGCTTCTATCTTAATGAATGGCAATGCTCTTGCCTTGTTTTAAAAAAATAATAATAAAAAAATTGATTGGTTGAATTTCAGTCTGCTTTCTATCCACACAGCTGTTTAATGTTGATATTACTTGCATTGCCACATGCTGATTTGTTGCTAGGAATGACCTTTTTTACATGTGACCAGGTGATATAACTGGGATTGCTTGGGCTCCACGGACAATTCCCAATGGTAAGGAGATCTCTGTACACTCTTGAAAAATCACAAATCATTGTTTAGGAATTACAAATGGTTTTGAGGCTTTGTTATTCTTATCCTGAACTCTTGTGAACTGTTTAGCTTAGCCTGAAAAAATAAAATGATGTATGTTGTATTCTGAATTGGATCTGTAAGAACAACACTCCTAGTCATGATGGTACACAGTGAAGTTGTGGTCTGATGAACAAACATGTCTCTTCCTTTTTGTCTGTTCTCTGCATCCATATAGCAAATGCATTTTCTGTTTGCTGATTGGCATGTGTTTCCCATCTTATGCTGTCCATCCTCATCAGCTCTTATAAATTGAACCATTATATCATGTAGCTTTTTGTTGGAAGTGTTCCATCTTGAACGTACCATTCTTTTGAGGAAACATCTGTTTTATGATTTCTGAACTACATTTACTGTTATTTTTTTAGGCGGCGTGCCAGCATTTATCTTAGCGACCTCTGGTATTGATAAAAAAGTGAAACTTTGGTTAGCACCAGAGGTTAGTTCGACATGAGTGATTGAGAATTGAATCCTGGTCATCCTCATCAAGAAACTTTCCCAAGGGCACAGAAAGAAAGTAAAAAGGAGAGGGAAGATTCAAGCTATCTTAAAACAGGGGGAGGTCTTGCATGAGAGTTGGTATGTACCGAAACATATTTTTCTTCACTTTGAGCTTGAGGAATAGCAGTGAGGCCTAACTGATGAGAGCCTTGAGACATGGAGTGTGCGCCCGCCGACGGGCATCATTGGAGGCACCGCCGTTTCGCTACAGATTGTCCCAACCTTTTGGAATAAGCTTAATTCTCTTCTTTTCGGTTGCAGTCTGTAATCACACTAGTTTGCGTGAATGCTCAAACTACATGTTGCTCTCCAGTGTGCTCCGTAATGTTTCTTTTATATGAAAATGATTTCAACATTTTTTGCTGGACATAACTCGTGAACTGCCCGAGCAGGCAAAATGAGTTCAAGTTCTGAGTTTCTGGCAGCCCAAAAGGATATCATTAAGCGCGCATAGTTTGCTACGTTACAGGTACAAAAAAAAAAATTATGCTGAGCATAGATAGGTTGCATGATAAAGTAAGCACGAAAGCACATAGTATTGGTTTATTAGCCCTGCAGAATCATGCGGCACGTAGATTTAGGCAACATATTGCATCATTGGGAGATCGAATGTTTGACTGTGTCGAATAAAGCGCGCACCAAGATCTGAGTACTACATCCCCACACCCACCACAGAGTTCATACAGTTCCTTGACAATACTAACTCGGTGACTCGTATCCTCTGTTCGTAGAATTCCTGTTCGTAGAATTCAGATCAGAGGTTCTGGTAAATCATTAGAGTACAGAATGGATGACTAGATCTCTAATTTTATCAAATTTTGTCGCTCGCATAACTTTTCAAGCTCTACTTGATGCGCTTTATAAAGTAGCAAGTGAGTTTCTCTTTCAGCAAAACCTATCCGAACCTAACATTGCGGTGAGTTTATCACCTGGAAAGGAACATTCGGAGCTTGTGGACTATCGTCATGTTAGTGTCATGCACTTTTATCAGTCTCCTTTCAGATTCTGCTAACTTTAGATAAATAGAGAAGACACCCTGCTTGCAAATAATAATGTTGCTTGCCATCATCAGCCGTGGAGCCACAGGTTGTGCATCTTTATTTCCAGGGGTGGCCTAGCTCTTAAGTAGAATGTAAAGCACAGTTCTAGACTCCGGCTAGGATCCAAATCTTTTGCAAAACAAATGATCCAAATCAAAATTATTCTTCTCTTTCGAGAAAGCAAATCTACTATCTTGCTTTTTGGAATTTGGAGGTCCCTCGACGCAATGCACTCGAGCTGATTTGGTTATAGTTGAGTGTTTTCAAGTCAAAGGTTCCTCTGACCAATCATGAATGATCAAACTTTGCTTGTAATCTATATCAACTCGTGCCTTTGTTTTATTTTAGCTAGAACAATACCTATATACGGCTATAGAGCTAATTTGGTGCTGATCGAGATATTGAAGAAGTTGAAGCCCTCTAGCCCACAGATTTCCATCTCCTGTTGTTGGCGCATGATTCTGCAATCCTTTGTACTATATGCTCTGATAAGAAACATTTGTGAAGTTTACAACAACCATGGCAGTATAATCAAGCAACCTAGATTGAAAAGTGTTCTTGTATCCCTCTCCCTGTGCTGCTGTTGGTTCTTTGTTTTCTTGTTTTCCCGGCCAGATGTCTGGCCTGCTGTTTTTCTTCTTTCAATTTGTGAACCTGTAATCCCTGTATCCCGCTCTGAACCTAGCAGCCACTGCTGCTCCTGGGGAGCTCGAACTTCTGCTTCTCTTGCTAAATGAATGGGCAAAGCACCTGCCAGTTACCCTTCAAAAATAGATTGAAAAGTGAAAGAATTTTTATTTATCTGTGTTGTTATAATATACCAACAATGATACGTTCCAGCATAGCTACTCTTACAATACTACAAGTAGTAATACATTTTTGTATATGTGTTGTACGAGCGCTCCATGCAGCATGATGCAGGTACGGGTAGGTGGATTAACAAGTCCCTTCACTCTGTGTTGTACTCAAAATTTTATTAGGGGAGCGATATTGAAACTGAGGTAACCACCGGTGCCACTATGCTAGTTTCTCTCCTTATCATGATATGACTAAAGTGGCTGCGTTTTCTTTTATTTTTTCTCTTTTAAAATTAAAGAGGTGAGCTTTCTCTCTTATGTGTGCGTGGACGCACTTTTCAGTTAGAGATAGGATTGCGTTTTCAGTCAGACATAAACAATGACATGGCGTTAAAAGGGAAAAGGTTCCTGTTCCAGCTGTATTAGAGGCTGCTTCAGGGATAGGATAGAACACAACCACGTGTGACAAAATTTCAAATTAGTCACCCCAGCATGAGATTTTCTCTTTGCGCATATCACATAAGCATATTTCCAGAGGAGTTGTCACCTGACACATAAGAAAAGTAGGGACGGATTGCAGTTGCGGAATAGATTCTGAAACAAGTCCCGATGTGAATGGCAAATTAGTAGTTCTTTTTTTTTTTGCGAAGAAATTAGTTGTTGTTGAGAGAGCCAGCTGTAGCATTGGCCTGTTTTGAACGAAGAACAAAAGGATTGGATCTTTGTATGAACACGGGACGTGATATATGGAGTATAATTTAATTGTGGAGGTCGGCTGCATCTGGTCGTTAAGATGCATCAGGAAGGTTTCATTGAAGCGATCTTGCATCGATGCAGAGCAGGGAGACGAAAGGAGAGAGCATGTGGTGCATGGAATCCTGATGATTGAGTCAACTAACCCTCCCATGTGTCCCTAGTGGCTGACCAGATCACTCGCAAATTCTATATCATGCCTCTTGCTGTTGGTCCCTGCTTCTTCACAGAGGCCACACCTGATGAATTAGTTGCTTGGCCATCCAGCCTTGAGCAGCAACTCAAGGCGGCAGCAAATCTAGAGCACGATTTACAGTTGCCTCCCCCGGAGTGGACAGAAGCTTTCTACCATGGACACAGATGGTGTGCCTGCATCATTATCGCCACCCAAAAAGTGAGGACAGGAGATGCAATTGTGCAAATCATCTTGCCCATGGCATGGATGCACACGCACGGACCTTCTATGTACCTTCTTCTGTCATCGACCTGCCAAGTCTTTTCTCCTTGCATTCAGAATAAAGGGAACAAAAACGCGAGCCATTTTTGGTTGAGAGGAAACAAGAAGAATAAAGCAAAGCTGTATTATGCTACATATGGTTGGATGATTCTCCTGCCCATTCCATTTGAGTTGCCGTTGCTACATATAGTCAACACGCAACTTGCATTGCATATGGTGTACTAGCGTGAAAGAACAGAACTAATAAGATGTGCACCAAGGGAAGAGGAGAGCGACAGTACACCACTGGTGTACGGTCGCTTTCAGACGCCGACGGAGATGGCAGGGACGGACGGAGCGTCGGACACAAGCTCTTTTAGCCTTTGCTTTCGGCTACCAATTAAGCTACACCCATCATCATTTTGATGAGAATACTTATATATAAAAGCAGGCACAAAGAATATTTATCTGCACGAGATTTCTATATTTCGCTACTCGATCGGGTTAATCACCGTCGTCTTCCTTTGATTTGTACATGAAGAAGATTCCTTCCGGCTCACAAAAATGCATTCCATGGTCATGGAGACCAATAAACTACAGTAGCAAAAGAAGCGTTGATTGGTGATCACGCGCATGAGCTTACTGTTCCATTGCAGGGGGGTGGCTGTGGACGGCGAAGCAGCTCATCTCCTTGTCGAATCGCCAGACGTAGTTGAGACCCACCAGGAGCTCGGCCACGGCGGCCTCCACCTTGTCGCGGTCCGCAAAGTGCAGCGTCTGCAGCAGCAGCACGTTCGCCGTCGGGTCCGTTTTGTTGGTTCGCTGCAAGAAGAAGAAGCTGCGCTCCGCCTGCCATCGCATCGTGGCGTGCGCCATCGGCGCCAGCCACTCCAGGATCCCGGCCAGCGCCGCCCGCCACTGCCCGGCCAGCCCCGGGTCGGCCGCCGGTACCGCGCCACGCAGCCGCGCCCGGAGCTGCGCGCGCACGCTCGCCGGCAGCATGCCGTACAGCTCGTCCCGATCGTCCGGCCCCACCATGCGCGGCGACCGCGCCATCCGCTCGATCGAGATCACCACCGCGGCGTACCGGGGCGCCAGCGCGTCCGCGCCCAGCGTCCCCGGCGGCGGCGTCAGCGCCGCGGAGCTCAAGGACCCGCCCCGTTTCGGAGGAGGAGCTGTTCCTGTCCACAGGAGCAGCAGCTCCTGATCCATGGACGACATGGATGATCTCCGCCGCGTCACCACCTCCGGAGCCGGAGGCATGGACGACGGGTGGACGACCGCCGACGAGAATGTCAGGCTGCGGCACAGCGGCGGCGGGTGGTGCTCCCCTTCCTGGTCCCGCGGGTGGTCGACGGAGAAGACGAGCTTGATGCGCGCCAGGGTGGTGAAGGCCGCCCGAGCCAGCGACGCGACGACGGCGTCGAAGGTGCAGCCCCAGATGGAGGTCTGCTTCAGCTGCTTCACCTCCTGCTTCTTGGAGAATACCAGCTGCTGCTGCTCCGCCGCCACCGAGATCTTGCTCGCCGACAGGCTGCGCCGGTGACGACCGCCTCCTCCGACCTGGAGGACCTTCCGGAGGCCGTGCTCCGCCTCGGCCAGCTCCTCCATGGCTCTGCGGAGCGCGGTGGTGCTGGCCACCTGCTTCTCCATCTTGTGCGCCCTCGCGTCCATCTCCTTCCAGCTGCTCGCCGCCCACCGGTGCCGGTCGCGCCCGGTGTCGGCGAACTCCAGGAAGGCGTCCCTGAACTCACGGAGGCTGGGGTCGGCGCAGCGCGCGGCGAGCGCGGCCACGGAGTCCGACGCGGCGCGGAGCGCGTCCACGAGCTCGGCGCAGGCCAGGCCCAGCAGAAAGTCGTCGTCGTCGGAGACCACCTTGCGGACGCCGTCCAGGTGGATGGTCTCGTGCCGAAGCCGATCCATAGAGGCGTCCCCGACGGCGCGCCACATGTGGAAGAGCTTCGACATGAGGCTGGCCACCTCGAAGGCCAGGACGCCCACGCTGCTCTTCTTCGGGCCCGCCGGCGCCTTTGCTGCGGAGGACATGGCTGACCGGACCTTGCTCAGCCATGACTCCGGAGCCATACTACCAAGAAGAGGAAGAGAAGGCACCTACTCTGCTAGCAATGATTTTATACTACTGCTCTCCTCAGAATGCTATTGCTATGGAAGTACAAAATGAAAGCATGCGATGCGCCGCTGAGAATGGAAGATAAAATAGCTAGCTGGGCACATCACATACTATGAGCTTTCCCATTGTTACGAGCGAAACATCAGCTGGTGCCTGGTAGGCTTCAAAAGAAACTTCCCCGTCTGGAGAAGACCATCATAATTCAGAGGGGAGCAGAGTCTTGAATGTAAACAAATGGCTCTGGAACCAGGCACCACCGATGTTGTTGGGTCCTACTACCAGCGACATCAACAAGATCTGGACTTGAAGAAGGTGGCGACAGTGATGTAAGTAGAGTGGTCTCGCACCAAAATACAAAATAAAATAAAATAAAAAAGGTGATGCGGCTAGGTTAGAGAGTGGTAAATGGGACCGTCGCGTCGTCCTTCTGACGTTTGTTGTATAAAATCAAAGGGAAATGAAAAAAGGTTAATCTTTTCCTATAAACGAGCTACTGTAAGACTTACAATCACATCAACGTTTATAAGCAGGATTGGAGGATACTGATGTACAGATAATTTGCAAGGTGAGGTTCAGAGGTTAGCAGCTGGTTGGCGAAGCATTTTGGTCAAGGTGGTGGTGATGCTCCATCTCCGTCCATCGATCGATCTGCGTCACCTTTCGATTTGACCTTATTAGCCGGTATCGATCCACCTATCACCTACACGCGCACCACCAAAGGCCTCAACCTCCTGCTATCCATCTGGCTAAGCAGACAGCACGAGTATACTGTCGTCTGCCGCTATCCAAATGTATCTACTGCTTCAGTGGCATCTTTTCATTTTGTTTTCAGTCACAATCTTCTTTGATAAATTTATGAGATGGAAACCATGAGCGTATCGGTTCTGTATCTATAAAGATCGATGCATGAAGATCAAGTCAACCATCCTGAGACTGGAGAACTAATTTATTTATGAACCTAGCTGCAACGAGATGCAGATGGAACAGATCGAGATTCCTTTATTTAGCTCTAACTAGTTGAAGGCCTGCGCCATCATACTCCATATCGTATCATCGCGATTATATTATATGTGCCCCCTGTCAACCATGTCACTTTTACTAGAGCAGTTACTACTACAGTACAGTTGTTCTCTTGGCTTTGACTCCTCCATGGTATGATATCCTTTTGACTCCATGAACCATTCTTCGCAGGTAGTGCGCCACCATCGCCAGGGCCATCCTGATGAATATTATTACTGATGATGACAACGACGGGCAGCGAGCGGGATGCAAATAACAACGGAGGAGGCCATTAGATCCATGGGCGAATGAACTGGAAAATCCATCCTTTCTGATGGCCCAGTGGGTATACTGTCAATGTTTCAAAAGGGGCCCGACCCGCACACAAAGCGCTGACCAGAGTAGTATTCTTCTTCTTCCAGTTCTTTATTTTCTCCAGGCACCCAAAAGTAAATAGACTTCACTTACCACAAGCAGGCAGCAAAGGAAGCACATAGGAGAGTCAAGAGATGCCACTCCGCTTTGCGTGGCCAGCACCCAAAGTTGTAAGAACAATGGGCCAGACATGCAGTTTCAGCTCCATGCCAATGGATGCAATTCGCACATATACCTCAGCTCAGATAGGCAGCCTATTGGAAGCGTACAGGTTTGTGCTGCCTTCCATGTACTGATTTCAGACTGAGACCAGCAATGCAAGAACAAGGAGTAGTATCGTGCAAACCTCGTACACATCTTTTCAAGTCCCCGTGGCTATAGAAATAATCAGCTTTCTCCCATGCTTACAGCCACACATAATGCTGTTCATTTCATCGCACGTGCCACATTGAAAAGAAGAAGGCAAGCCAAGGAACACGACACCTTTGCGTCTAGGCCAGAAACTGCTCCTCAGTTCCAGTTTATCTGATTCCCAATCTCAATGCACCGATTGGCTCCTCGTGGTCTTCCTTGCCTGACGACAGAAACATCATTATGAAAAGACACGAAGTTCAGAACATGACTGTGTTGTAATGTCTGATGCAGGATAAGAGGATAAGTGACAGTACCAATTACCAGTCAATCAGTTTGTGCCCCTGCTAATTCTTCAGAAGTTGCTTTCTGATGCCCAGCCCTTCTTCTCCAATGCCAATCTCAGCTCCTGGCATGCAACAGGGATGACGCATCATAAACTACGTATATACCTCCAACATTTCATTGCAGATCTAAATGATACAAGTGCATTTACCTTTACCCTCTTCTTGTTGGCACTGAAATCAATAAATCCTGATCGAGATGCTGACCGGTACTGAACAATTGGTTTGTTGCCAGGAGGGAACCAGAACTCAACATCGTCCACAAACTGTATGCATGGAACAATGATCAATCATTAACAAGTGACCGTGCAGCTTACATAAGTGAAAGAATTTTAGATTAGCTATCAAGAGTAACAAGGTGCTACCCCGAATATAGGGCTCTCGTATTCAACTCGGATATAATCGTCTGTTTTCTCCACAATGCGAGGAGTAAAATTGTCCGGCTTTGTTTTTGTCACCTGCCAACCATCATCTAACTTCTAAAGTTCCAACCAAATAAAAGATGCCACGGAAAATAACAAAAGCCAACAGCAGAGAAAAGGGTAATCATTTTCCATTTGTGTGTGCCATCATATTTACCATATACCACCTCCTTTTTTGAACTAACAAGCAACATGTATATATCTTATAACGGAGGTACTGTAGTACTTACCACTTCAATAAGCTCTTTCATCGCCTCGTCTTTGCTTATCGGTTTACCCCTGCGGCCATCCTTGGGATTGTAGTTCCTGAAGAAACAAAGTATGAAGTTAATGTATCCCACACTATGAACACATCTCTCACAGTTACTGGCTGGGATCACATTAAAATGTTTTTCACCGAGTGCTTTCTGACCAATGGATATGTTAGGTGCATAAAAAAATCATAAGAATATCCAAGTATTCCTTTTGTGAGGATAAATAAAGTTAAAAGGGCTCGACGTCGTTTCTTGCAAGCTACACTCTCTTTTTTTTCAGGTTAAGCATGCTTGCAGAAGGTCACAGCGATTCGAGCATATCAACAATTATGTAAATACTATTGATATATAAATCGGCACACTGAGGCATTGAGCCTAGTAGACCAATTGGTTGAGCGTGTGGATGAACATCTAGTTCCTCATAAGTTGTTGGAGCTTTTACTGAATATGCACACTGCATGCACTGACTCATGGATCAACTACGAATTCTTGTTCTCGAAGCAATACTCCTACAGAGACTGAAGTTCACAGTTAAATTATCGTTTGATTCTGGAGTAAATATCAGTGAACAGAAAACGTGGCATTCTTCTACACAACTACATCTGAATTTAAATTGTTGACGTCCGGACAGCAAAGCAGAGCCTATTCATTTTTAGTTCAAATCTGCTGTCTTACCGTCATCATTTCAAGTTTGGAGGTTTAGTAAACAGTAAGAATTCAAAGCCCACACACGTGCACATCAAGATATATGTGAAACATAATGATCGATGCTGCTGATGAATGCAACAAGCAGGAGTAGAATGTTGTGAAAGGAATGCTTACCATGGCGGGGCATAGTGATTTGAATCACTTATCTCCTCTGATGTCGACACACAATTATTGGTAGCCGGGCACAGAGCAAGGGATGGAGGGTTCTTCTGTACGCCGAGATAGCTTGGTTTGGATCCACTGGAGCCGTGGGATGAAGAGGGGATGAGTTGCAATTGTCAGCGAAAACAAACATATTTATCAATCGTGTACTGCTTTGATAACTAACACATGAATGCCGGCACAAATGCTCACTACCCTACTACAATATGAAGTCCCATTAGTTTTATATTAGGCTCTCTTTCTTAAACAATGACAGTTAATTTCCTTGAGATGTGCTCGAGTATGGTTCATGAATCAAATCGGATCGAATCAATATTAGCACTACAAATTTGTAACACTTAAAAGAGATGAGGCCGTCCCCGTGATTAACCGACAACACGGATGTTGAGTGAAGAGAGAGAAAGCAGTGTAGTGGTTGGTTGGTTCACCTGAAGTGGAAGATAGCGGCGAGGGTAGCGAGCTCACTGCTCCTGAGGACAAAGTCTCTGCGGTCGGGGGTCGGGAAGAAACCAAGAGGGAGCTAATTAGAGTCGAAATCAACGGGAAGGTGTGTGGAGATGGAGGGTTTGTCCTTTGGATACCTGCGGCCGACTCGTGCTTTGGCAGTGACGAAGCTGGGCGGCGAGGAAGAGGAGGAGGAGGAGGAGGAGGAGGAGGCCTTGGCCTTGGCGGAAGGGGGGGAGGGTCCGGTGGGGAGGCAGCAGCAGGTCACCATTTGTCAGTCAGTCTGGATTGCAGGCGCGAGGTCAGGTGGGAGACGAGACGACGAGAGAGACAACCACCTGCTCTGCTCTCTGCTCTAGTGCTCTTGCTTTTTTTTCTTTTTGTAAGAACATAGTGCTCTTGCTTGCTGGGCTGGGCAGTGCAGAAAGACAGACGGAGAGTGAGTGGTATCTGGACGGGCCCAAATGGCTAACAGGCTGATGGTGGGTTTCGGCCGCGCGCTAATTCATTTGGTATGACTTTTCGATATTTGGAACCACAATGACATGACATGTTTAGCGAGCGACCTGAATTTGAAATTTGAAAAGGATAATGTTACGTCCTTGTCCATAAACTTATAGAAATGAG
The DNA here is from genome assembly GCA_012490785.1 of Eragrostis nindensis. Classification (NCBI taxonomy): domain Eukaryota; kingdom Viridiplantae; phylum Streptophyta; class Magnoliopsida; order Poales; family Poaceae; genus Eragrostis; species Eragrostis nindensis. The sequence goes on from JAAXCT010000886.1 coordinate 215,015, forward strand.
GATGAGAAAGAGAATGGATTGTATACTCTATGTTTGTTTCGTACTCCTATATCACAGTTGCGCCCTTGTGTCTGGTGGGGCTCCGGGGTGACCCGATTCAAGCGGACTATTTGTCTCAGAACGCGCGCCTGAATCGTGAAACGACGGCATTTGCATATTGCATTGCCCGCACCACCTGATCGATCGACATGCATGATGAGAGCTCAGCACGCGTCAGAGGAAGCGGCATTGTTGGTGTGTTTCTTGGCGGTCGGCTCGTCGATGAGGACGACGTCGCCGGCGGCGGCCCGTTTGCGCGCCTTGCGTGCCTCGGCGGTCCAGTCCATGCGCAGGACCATGGTGAGGAGCACGGCGAGGCTGGCCGCCGCGCCGACGATGAATCCGGCGAGGAGGCCCTGGAGTCCGAGGCGGGCCTTAAAGGCGAGGGCGACGGCGAGCGGGAGGGCGAGGACGTAGAAGCCGGCGAGGACGGCGTACATGCCGAGCAAGGGTCGCGCGGTGGCCCGGACGATCCCTCCGCACACGTTCAGCGGGAAGTTGACCACCTCCAGCAGCGCCATCACCTTCATGGCCCCGCCCACGCCGTCCCTCACCTCCGCGCTCCGCGTGTACGCGCGCGCCCACGGCCGCCGCGCCGCCAGCATGAGCAGCCCGCCGGCGAGGCCGGCCAGGGCGGCTCCCGCGAGCGACACCCTGGCGGCCCGTCGCGCCGCGGAGGCGTCCCCGGCGCCGAGCTCGTTGGAGACGCGGACGGAGGCGGAGACGGAGAGCGAGAGCATGGCGGCGAAGAGGAGGTAGTCGAAGTTGAGGGCGACGGCGATGACGGCGACGGCGCGGCGGGCGTCGGGGAGGCGGCCGGTCAGCAGGATCAGGATTTCGTAGCACCACCACTCGAGGCACGTGTTGAGGCAGCACGGAAGCGCCAGCCGGAGGAGGCCGCGCCAATCCCATCTGTCTGATTCGGAGCATGGGATTGGTGGTGGTGCTCCTCCTCGTCGCACGACCAGGACGTTGGCGGCGAGCACGGTGGCCCCGGCGAGGTCGCTGATCCAGACGGCCAAGGCCACGCCCCGGATGCCCCTGGCGGCGGAGAGGCAGGCGGTGAGCGGGATGTGCAGGGCGAGCGCCAGGGCGCTGCTCAACAGCGTGGGCAGCGTCACCTCCTGCGAGCTCAGGTACGCCTTGAGCGGGTTCACCACCGAGGTCACGGCCAGGTCCGGGAGCAGCCACACCACGTACTCCCTGGCGGCGCCGGCGATGTCGTCGTCGTCCCCGCCGAAGAGGAGTCGGAGGACGGCGTCCGCGCGCAGCCAGAGCAGCGCGATGGGGACGGAGGCGGCCAGGAGCATGAGGATGGCCATGAGCAGCGTGCGGCGCAGGAGGCCCGCGTTCCCGGCGCCGTGGGCCTGGCCGCAGATGGGCTCCATGGCGCCGCACAGCCCCGTGAGCACCGCGAAGCCCGTCACGTTGGCGAAGCTGAAGCCCAGCGTGCCGGCGGCGAGCTCCAGCTCGCCCAGCCGTCCCAGGAAGGCGGTGGTGACGGCCTGCTTGGCGAACCAGGTGAGGTTCATGCCCAACAGCGGCAACGCGATGCCGCGCTGGGCGCGCACCTCCACACCCACCGCGCGACCCCACCTCTCCTCCTTTGCTTCTTCTTCTTCTTCTTCTTCTCGAGGTGCTGGTGATGCCGGCGTCGTCATGGCAAACGCGCCTGCTGCCAACCAAGTGGTCGATCAGTTTCTGTTAGTGGTGGCTAGGGCGGTTACACTTCACCTGCTTATATGCTGCGTCCTGGTGCTCTGCTCACATAATCATCGGACCAGAGCAACGGCCTCAGATATCTTCTTGCACTGGATTGTAGGGCACTACTTCATTTCGATCTCCATACAATTTATTAGTAGCAGTGGATTGGACGACAGACACTGCCTGAGGCTGCTGATCCCTGGCATGCTGAGTAGTGCTGCAACGTACTTCACCTCTCTCTATGGCAACCGACATGACAGTTTTCGTTTTCTGTTTCTGTTTGGTTTCACTAAATAAATACAAATACTTCCACTATACATATGCTTCATTTGCTTCGGTTCACAATAGGAAAAAAAAAATCACTTTTAATAAAGCAAACGATGGCTTCAGTTTTTGTCCATCGACACGACGCAAACGAAACTAAGAAAAGTCACTTTGGGTGCTCATCTGATCTGGATGACACCACACCAGTGCATGCCAAATGACTGATAATTAAAGAATGGCGTCAACTTAATTAATCCAAAATCGGTATCTCAACAACCTAATACATGGAGCTCGAGATATGCTAATCAACACTACCATATCAAGTGGGTTGCAACCTAACTACAATCACAAAAGAAGGTTACTAGTTACTGGAGTACATGCATCATTAAAAGGAAGGACAACAACCAAGAGTATGATATGATATATAGATAATAATTGGACAGAATTTAGGAATCTACTACTAACACTTTGGGTTCCCAATCCAATCCAGTCGCTCCTCACTACCTGCAGCTATGTTGATGCTAGTGTGGATTGTTTAGGCAGAAAAAATCACGCACAAGGAGTGCGTGTTTCTCCCTAACACTGCCCTGCCCTGGGGAATGTAAAAAGAAAACGGTGCGGGCGTGCCAGTGTACCAAAGTACACAAATTAAACTAGAGGCGGGAACACGTATTTATTTATATTTCACAATAAATATAGGTTCCCACAAAGGATGCGCTCCATAGCCTGCTGGTGGCGATATAACTCCGGTGATGTGGTCTTCTTGGTTCCTAGGGCCTCGGAAAGCTCCTAGTTAATTACATCCACAAGTCCTACTTGTGGAACACCTCCGATTAAGCTGCGTGGTCGTCGTCTTCGGTCTTCGCTTCGCGTTCTCCGTGCATGTGTGTTGATGGTGGTGTAGGTGTTGGCGTCGGCGTCATCCATGGCCTCGTCGGTCCATGAGCCTTTGTAGCGCAGCCTTCACGTCAGCAGCGCCTGCCCTCGTCGTCCGGCCTCGTCGGTCACGTACGACTTGATGTAGTGGTCGTAATAGTAGTGGAACATGCACGGCGTTCGCTTGGCTTGTCCGAAACGGCGACTCGGCAGCGTCGTCGAAGTGAGTAGCAGAGTAGAAAGCTTGGTGTAGATACGGGTCGTGGCATTCCATCGCGGGGCTTCATCATCTTGGTCGTGTATAGCATGCATGCGTATGCAGTATGCATTTGTGCACGTGATGCACTAGTGCATCATCATGTTGACGTCGACTTCAATGGAGGAGCGTCGTGGCTTGGACGGCTTCCGCAGCATCCCGCAACGTCTCACACAACTCAGCGACGGCGGCCCTGGCGACAGCCGCTCCTCGTCTTCACGGCACCTCAACGTCGGCCGGGGTGATGAAGGCTTTGGCCCGGCAGCAGCGTCGTCTTGCGCTTGACGGCGATCTCGGCGGCGTCTATTGGACGGCTTCGCGTTGGCGTCGTCTTTGACGTCGGTGGTTTGTGTTGGAGTAGGGGACGTCGGCGGCACGGCGACGGCGTCGTCCTTGTCTTCGGCTCCACGTCCGGCCTCGCCGCCGTGGATCGGCAACATCGTCGTGGAAGCGACGGGTGTAGATGACGATGGTGAGTCGACAACGCCGTCATCCCCATCTCCGGCTCCATGTTCAGCATCGCTACCAGCGTTCGGCGTCGTCTCGATCGATGGCGGCGTCAAAGACATGACTGCCCGTGTTCGTAGATCGACGGCTCCCGGAAAGCATGGATGCAAGACCGACCCATGTGTGCAATCTGAGAGAAGTAGAAAAGAATAGATGGTTAGGAGCCATGCTTACCCATGGTAGCCGGCATGGATGCCATCATCGTCGTCGCGTCCTCAACGGTCCGGCCTCGGCGTTCCGGTCGACGACCTCCACGGCGGCGTGAGCTTGGCGTAGACGTACAGCAGGGCGGCGTGGACGTACTGCGGTGTGGACGGTGGAGCTCGGCGTCGATGCAAACCTTGTGCTCCTGGTGGCGGCGTGTGTGCGTATGGCGGTGGCGTGTGTGCGTATGACGATTGGGTGGAATGTTTGATGGATGTATGGCCTCTTCCCAGCTAGCGTGCGTGCGAGATGAGTGAGACGCGCTGTTACATCGAGCTTGCCGGGGTCCTTGCGCATGGGAACGGATGACGTCGTTGGAGCAACGGCTGCGCTTCCGCAGCACCCACAATCATCTTCTCCGTGCTAGCTTGTTCTTCTGAACTCCAGTATGCTCTTGTGTGTGCGTGAAGATTGAACTGCACAGCTGCCTTATGATCTGCGTGTTACGTGAGAACGGATAGAGAGTAGATAATGAAATAGCAAACTAGTCAACTCAGGAAATAAGGACGCAGAGCACGTGATAGATGGATATGAATCATAATCGTTATCCTGTCATTGTGAGTACAAGCTACACAACGGTGAACCCCGCGGAGCTCGGACCAATAATCTCCGTCGATGCTCAGAGCCTGCGCGTCAATCTCCCGGCCTTTCAAAATCAACAAGGGGCGCCATCACGGCCGCCGGGAGCCTGGTCTAGTCCTGATCTCGACGGGCTTCATGGTGTCGGCAGCCAGGACATCGGCGTATTAGTCTTGATCTTCGTGGGCGCCGTGGTGTCACGGCTGCCGGACGTTGGTGTACGTAGTCTTGATCTTCATGGCGCCAACGCCGGGCGTCGATCTCGATCATTATGGGCGTCGTGGTGTCGCGGCCGCCGGGACGTTGCTGTCGTCTCCTCACCTTCCTCACTGCAGATGGAGGTGGAGCTTGATGTGTTGACGATGACGGGCGAAAGCGACGCCGGCGTGTTGTAGCCAGATGAAGGTGGCGCCTGTACCGGGGCTTCTCTGTCAGGAGCGCGCCCGGCGGTGAGGGCAGCGTTGCCGCTGCATCTGGATGGCACGCGCAATGGCAGGATCTTGGCTGCCACCTTCACGTACGGATCTTCGATGTTGGCGCCGCTGCATCGTGGATATCAGGGCGTCATTCTGGCCACCGTCTCGGTGAGCGACGTGGCGTCGCGACCGCCGGGACGTTGGTCTCGTCGGCGCGGTGGTGTCACGGCCGCCATACTCTTCTTCCTCTCCCTGTTGCTCCACGAAGACCATGCTAGATAGAAGAGAGGAAGTAGACAGATATGATAGCAATGCGGCAATAATCAAGCATGCAACAGGAAATTCATAAATACGATTTGTGTTCATAGGTAGTAGACGGATACGTGGGTCACTGATCGTGACCTCGGCATGGCATGGATGGCGCCGTGGTGTCGCATGCTCATCTCCCTGGAAGGCGTGTTTATGTGCCGGAGAGAATGGTTGAAGCCCCCGCCTTCGAGATGGAGTATGGCGCCACGGTGTTGTGGCCGCCGCCGGCTTCGGGCCCTCGTCTGGATCGTCGTGGTGTGTTGGCGGCGATGGCGAAGGCGACGCCACGTCGTGGCAGCCGTGGCTTCTCTATCGTCGGCCCCATGTCTTCATGGCACGCCTCCTGGAGAAGCGCTCTCGATCACGTCATCGGTGGTTTAGGTCCCGAAGCCCTCCCCTATGCCTGTGGAGTCGATAGCCTTTTATAGGCAAGGATTAGGATAAAGCACCGGGAGGAGGCGTGCCTCCCTGCGCCGCCGCTGGGTTGTTGTGCTCGCGAGATACGCGTGGCTGCCGTTCAACTCTCCGCTGGATAAGCGCGGCGCGTAATGCGCTACTGTGCTGTTGCGTCCTTGTGCTTTGCTTGCTTGCAGTCACCGGCCTGTGGGGCTAAGCAAAGACGAGCCCACACATCAGCCAGTTTAATGCGTGATCACCGCAGACCACGCGAGCTCGGCGTCTTCGGCGACATAATCTGCCGGTTGTTTCTTGATGTTTATCAGGTAGCTACCGGAAGGTTCCAGAGGCTGGGCGATGGACCAACATCCAAGGCAGTTCCGGCGGACAGTCCGTATACGAATACGTACCCCGTACGTCAGTGCTGGCTTCAACAATCGTGCGCATATGCATATTCTTCTAGCCCTCTATTGCCATGCGCACGTACATGCTGCATGCCTAGAGCTTCTTTTACTTGGCCTTCCTTTTTAACTTGTACGTACATGTTCACATGATCATATACGTTAAGTGCCGGAGACTTTGTACAAAATATCGTCGAACAAATGCCCCCACCAAGTTGAGTTTAAATGCGTAGCAGATTAAACACAACTTGGTGAGAGACGATCCTGGGTTAATACGGCGCACAACTGGTGCGGCCTTGACGGATGAGATTGCAATATCCAGAACCGACTTCGCGTATGTATATGGACATCTCGACGTACGTGTGGCAGCAGTATGCACCACGATTACCATGGTGCTGCTGCAGTCTAATGAATCCCGCATTATTGAACTAATAACGCAGGTCTTCATGTTGGAGTAGAGAGGCCGTTGACGTGCTCCACGTCGAGGTTGACACGCTGCCGTCACCATGTTTGTCCGGCCATCCTAGGATCCTGATCGTTGCCGTGGTGCTCATGCGACGCCGCTGGCAGGTTGCCAGAGCAGGGAACGGCCGCACACCTGGCCAGAAAGGACGGTGAGCTGCCGTGGCGGTGATGAAGAAGTTGGGCGCTCCCGTAGTGGGGCACACGCTGAGGTTGCCGAGCCGGCCAGCGTCTTTGCATTTTAGTCGCAGCCGTTCTGTTGCCGACGCAGCGGGCGCCAGTAACGTCGTGCCGCCGCCACAGCCCGTCCACCGTCTTGAACGCCCTGCAAGTGACAGCATCATTGAGAATTCACGCCTCTTCTCACTTTGCCATACGAGTAACCTGCATGCTGCATTAAAATTAATGAAAATGTATCCATTGTAGTACAAATGTTTCAGTCTTCCAGCTGCCGTCGTAGCTTTCAAGCACTTATCCAAGTCACAACTGTTTAGTTGGACTGTTTCTGCACTTGTCAACGCTAAGGTTAAGGCAGCCAAATTTCCGTCATGACATGCCGGAAATCGTGCCACAGACGAAGCCCGTCGTGACGCTCATGAGATGAGCGAGCATGCACTACCATTTTTGCTGGCGTGCGAGGACAACCGGTTGACTGAGTAGCGGCTGCTGGCACCGCCTGCGCCAGGGTCGTCTCGATCGACATAGTGACGCCTGTTGAAGCAGCTGGCTCGCCATCGTTCTTGTTCCTGATGAGCTGCTCAGTCTCACTCTCGTATTGCCGAGACACCCCGTAGTGCCTGTCGATCCTGTCGAACGGCCGCTGCAGCTGATAGAGAAGATACGGGATCACTGTGTCCGCCGCCGTCGGGAGGGCTGGATCGCTGCTGCAACACTCGTCGAGGTCGCTGTGTTGATGCAAAGATGCCAAATCGTCGTAATCTTGTATCATCGTGCTGTCGAGGTGGCCGGACTCTCACCGCGACGCACGCCAAAATCGCCGAACGGCACCACATGACGTCGATGCTCTGGAGCTTGATGTGGCCTCCGTACTCATGACTTGCAAGAGCCATCACACTTGTTTCAAACTAAGCTGTGATGATGTCTTGTACGGAATACAGAGCTATGCAGGCCATACGTGGGCATGGATCAAGCAGGGTTGTAGCCGTATGTATAGGTCTGCAGGAGCCGGTCTGACGCGTGCCAGCACCGTCCGGTCACCGTCGCTCTGGGAGCTGCCAACAGGCCGCGGCTCACGTGGAGATCAGATGTCCAGCTCTTGCCGGCGTGATTCTAGTATCATTATGGTCGACAGGCTCAGGCTGTCACCGTGTGGCTGCTCCGGTGTCATCACACGAGAGATGGTTGCGGTAGGTTGTTGTTGCTCCAACGCTCTGAGGTCCGTCACCAAGCAGTTGGGTTGACGCAGTGGCTCATGTCGAGGGAGAGAAGCTGCTACCCTGCTCGTCACGGTAAGCATTCCGCCACCGTGTACATCGATTGTCGGGGTAGCGCACGCCTCACCACTGAGATGTTGCTTCTGGCCCGTAGCTCACCATCAAGGTGTTCGTCGAGGTTGCTATGCTGCCACAGCCGCAACAGCAGCTACTGCCGTGTACATCGAGCCATCGAGGAAGCCGAACCGACGCCGTGGCGCCTGTTGTGGTCAGGCCGCCACGCGTTTGCAGGGCTTGTCACCAGGCGATGAGGAAGATGCCTGCTGGTGGCGCGTGCCGAAGTTGCCGTGCCGGCGTCCCTGTATTGCAGACGACGCCGTCGTTTTGCTGCCGAGGTAGCGAGCAACGGTACACTTGTGCTTGTTGTGTGTTTTTCTCGTGTGGCAAGTACCGTCAGCCTGCAAAAGATTAATATGTTCTTGCACTTTTTCTGCTAGTTTGAAGCTAGCTAGTGGTATATATAGCTCCGATACATGCATAATGATGCACAATTGCCGACGTAGAAAGGGCTGCCGCCACCGTCGTGTTGCTGAGGCACCCAGGGAACCTCGTAGCACTTGTCGAGTTCGTTAGGCGACCACGCGTCCATCGCCCATCGCGCCGTCGGGATGGCTGGACTCCCATCGTGGCGCACGCCGAATTCCCAATGGTCACCATGCATGTAGAGGTACCGAGTTGCCGCCGTGGCGCATGCCGAAGCAGCCGGATCGCCGCCGCTCTTGTTCGTCAAGACAGCTTGCCGTCGCCGTCGTGATGCCGAGGCGCCAGGGCTGCCACCGTAGTGCTTGTCGAGCCCGTCGGGTGCCTGCTGCAAGTCTTGTATCGTCGAGGTTGGGACCATGCCGTCGCCATGTACGTCCGGCCATCGTCAGGTCCCGATTGTTGCTTTGGCGCTTGCCCCAGCCGGGGAAACTGCCTCTCCGTCTTGACTCGTGGAAGACTTCCGCGTTGCCGTGTTGCTGCTCTTGCGATGCCGTCGGGCGGTTGCCGCGGTGGCGAACGACCGCACACAAGACGGCGCCAGGCGCGACAACGTGGAGGTTGGGTTGCCGTAGTAGGACGCCCGCCGGAGTTGCCGAGCCAGCGTTTCGTCGTCGTTCCATTGCCCAGGCAGCGAACGTCAGTAAAGCCGTGTCGAACGCCATACATGTGACAGCGCTATTGAGCACTCACACCTTCTCCTTTCGCCATAAGAGTTACCTGCCAGCTGCACTAAAATTAAACAAGAATATATTACGATAATACAAAGCGTCCGGAGTCTTCTGCTGGCTGTGTAGTCGTAGCTTGAAAGCACACACCCAAGTCACAACTATTTAGTTGGATACTTGGGCTGTTGTTGCACTTGTCGATCCCGGGATCGCCAAGGTGCCGCCGTAAGTGCTTGTCAAACCTGTCGACGGGCACGCGTCCGACAGCCATCATGTCACAGGGATGGCTAGACTCCTGTCGCAGCGCACACCAGGGTCGTTGGGTGGTCTCCATGTTGACGTAGAGGCGTTGAGTTGACGTGGAGTATTACATGTCGTCGAGGTGGCCGGATCTGGTCAGGGCGCCTGCCACAGCCGCCAAAGAGTCACTACGTGATGTGTAGCAACTATCATGCATCTTGTTTGTACATGTGGCCATCGGGTGTTGCGGGCCACTTCGTATTAGTCCACCCCTGCAGAGAATAGGGCGTAGGGGAAAGAGAAAAAAAACAAAAAAAAAAAAAAGAACCTTGGTATGTACTGTATTGCCAAGGTATTGAGGCGAATGTCCATGCCATCAGGATTGCCAGGGCCGTGTAGCTGCTACGGCATTAGCCAACAAATATCCTTATGTCATCTTCAACTTGTGGCGAAGAGGCCATGCCACTTGGTGAAGGAGTTTATCGATCAAGGCGGGACCGCATAGCTGCAACGGTGCCAGCCGCCTAGACCAAAGGGTTTCACAGCTTGGCGCCGTCCCGCACTGGCGCGCCAACACCGCTCCCAAAAAATGCAAAGCGAATGTCCTGCAATGCTAGATAAGAGTAGATAGTTGTATGTATATGTTAATCAAACCATAAAATAGTTCGAGTACAGAAACATTGAAAACATGTTTGTTTTGTTGTATTTTGAAAATGTTGGCTTTCCCATTGAGCGTTTGCTATAGGAGCGGCTTGGGAAAGGACTACCGAGAGACCCGGCTAGAGAGTATCGCCGAAGGACCATAGCGATTGACGATGAATTTGTTGATTCAATGAGTGTATGAGGACGACATGCTTCTGCGGCCCCAACAAGTGACGAAGGGAATTTTGCTCTAGCCTTCTTTGCATTGAGTTGCATCACAGCCCGCTTGCACCTCCCGACAGCGACATAGGTGGGGCTTAGTTGGTATGGATGGTTTTGGGAGAAGCGGATAAGGGAATTTGCCATTGCTTTTGCCGAGGGTGGCGAACCGACCATCACCGCCTTCCATTGCTTGAGGTTGAAAATAGGGTCATCTACTTGGAGACCCCTTGATCTCAAAGTTTTGTACTTTGCCCCTTTGATATTGGGGTTGCTTGACACTTGAATTGAGGCATCGTCTTTTGACTTCTTGATGCTTGACTTGTTAGACATCTTCTGGAATTTTGAAGATAGCCGGTTCGCCTTGGTGTAGCTAAGGAGAACCCTCGCAGGCATCTTTTCTTCTTTTGGTCCCTTGTTGTCACGCTCACAGGGATGGCAAGCGGCTGCACACTGAACGACGACTTGTGTTGTGCCAGGTAGCCCTTCCTTGCTCTTCTTCTATAGTCTTCCCTGGAGCGTGTTGTCCAATCGTAGAAAGCACAAGGAGCATGGTGACCTCGCTGCTCAAAGGTGACCCGGGCTCTTCTTCCCACTGCCCCTAGCGGGACCGCTTGGCATATGTCTTGTGCGACGTGTGATGTGTGCATCCGGTCAATGCCTCGTCCAGCCAGATCCTAGGGCAGCCAAATCTTGCACCGCAGCTTAGATCTTCATGGAAAAGCCTTTTACTTAAAAAAAAAAAAGGCAAAAAAATGCAACTATTTTTAAGAACCACCTATTGATTGGAGGCATCGACCGGGATCCTTGTTGGTCGACCAGCCGATAGGCTCCTCGGTCGTAAGCTTGGAACTTGCCTTTCATCTTGTACGTGACGATTATGGGCTGTTGTAATACCAGCACCAAATCGCCCTTCTTGAAGACACGCTCCTTGACCAGCTTGTTGTAGGCTCTCACCATGTTCTGGCGATACAACTCCAAGTCTTGGAGGGCGTTGAGGTGCTCCTCTTCTAGGTCATCGAGCTCCCATAGATAAGAGAGAACGGAGTGGCTTGAGTTGGGGTACGAACAATGACGTGGTACACCCATAGAGCTTTGAGGAGGTGATCGTGCCAATCCCTCTTGTACTTGTGCACCGTCTTCTCAAGTATCTTGTCGAGCGTCTTGTTGAACGCCTCGATCGCCCCATTTGCTTAAGAGTAGTAGCCGGTGGAGTAGTTCCACTTGATCTTGTACTTCTCGACGTGTGCATCCTCTAGTTGGACTTGCACGCCATGCCATTGTTGGAGGTGATGCGATGTGGCACTTTGAAGCTCCAAGAAGTTGATGACGAGGATGAATGAAGCTATTGCCCCATCGTTGCAGATGTAGTTGGTGTCGTCGGGATACCATCGATGGTAAAGGAGCATGAGGGGAATGTTACCCCCAGTGCTTGTGGTAGATGACGCCGGAATACCATCAGCGGTGTTGTTGACGAATTGAGAGGCTATTGCCCCGTTGATGTTGATGTAGTAGGGGTCTTCGGGATACCATCGACAACGATGAATAGAGTAGGGTGTTGCCCGTTGTGATGTTGTTGATGATGAATGTCGTCGACGTAGCAGGAGGTGTTGCCGGAACGCCATCGGCGATGAAAAGGGATGAGGATGGTGTTGCCCCCTACATTGTTGGTGTATTTTTGCCGGAAGACTGTCAACAACGGAGAAGGTTGAGGGGCATGTGTTGCCCCCATTGTTGACGATGTAGGAGAAGCGGAAGACCATCGGCATAGGAAAAGACCGAGTATGCAGCCCCCGGTGTTGTTGATGTAGTAGAGGATGTTGCCAGAAGACCATCAGCACGCGAAGAAGACCGAGGAGAGTGCCCCCCCGGTGTCGTTGTAGTAGTGGAAGGTACTGCCAGGAGACCATCAGCATAGGAGAAGACAGGGGAGTATGCTGCCCCTAGTGTAGTCGGTGTAGTAGAAGCGTTGCTGGAAGACCATCAGCATCGTCGGAGAAGACCGGGGAGTATGCTGCCCCCGGTGTCGTTGTAGTAGTGGAAGACGGCGTCAAGCGTGCTGCCGATGGAGCAATGGCAATGATGCACTCTCTATCATGTTGAGAAGCGGGCACATGAGCTTGGTGAAGTCGAAGCATGACTCGGGGATTAGCCACCACAAGCTGCTTGTAGTAGTCGTCGTGCTCCACCAACTTGTCTTCATGGACACTATGGAGTATGGATATCCTGGTGCTTAACGTTGAGACTAGCCACTTGCAAAGGGTAGCAACTTTTATGTTAATGGTACCGGGCTGTTGTTGCAAAAGGATCTTCTTTTTTGATGTGGATCCTTGAAAACAGCACCACGCCAAGGATTATCTTGCACCATCTTGTTAATTGGAGACAAAGTAGATGAAGACCAATTCGACGACCATTGATGCGCAGTAAAGATGGGAGGAGAACCATGTCCCACTGGGCGTGCCAATTTGTTTAGGCAGAAAAAATCACGCACAAGGAGTGCGTGTTTCTCCCTAACACTGCCCTGCCCTGGGGAATGTAAAAAGAAAACGGTGCGGGCGTGCCAGTGTACCAAAGTACACAAATTAAACTAGAGGCGGGAACACGTATTTATTTATATTTCACAATAAATATAGGTTCCCACAAAGGATGCGCTCCATAGCCTGCTGGTGGCGATATAACTCCGGTGATGTGGTCTTCTTGGTTCCTAGGGCCTCGGAAAGCTCCTAGTTAATTACATCCACAAGTCCTACTTGTGGAACACCTCCGATTAAGCTGCGTGGTCGTCGTCTTCGGTCTTCGCTTCGCGTTCTCCGTGCATGTGTGTTGATGGTGGTGTAGGTGTTGGCGTCGGCGTCATCCATGGCCTCGTCGGTCCATGAGCCTTTGTAGCGCAGCCTTCACGTCAGCAGCGCCCGCCCTCGTCGTCCGGCCTCGTCGGTCACGTACGACTTGATGTAGTGGTCGTAATAGTAGTGGAACATGCACGGCGTTCGCTTGGCTTGTCCGAAACGGCGACTCGGCAGCGTCGTCGAAGTGAGTAGCAGAGTAGAAAGCTTGGTGTAGATACGGGTCGTGGCATTCCATCGCGGGGCTTCATCATCTTGGTCGTGTATAGCATGCATGCGTATGCAGTATGCATTTGTGCACGTGATGCACTAGTGCATCATCATGTTGACGTCGACTTCAATGGAGGAGCGTCGTGGCTTGGACGGCTTCCGCAGCATCCCGCAACGTCTCACACAACTCAGCGACGGCGGCCCTGGCGACAGCCGCTCCTCGTCTTCACGGCACCTCAACGTCAGCCGGGGTGATGAAGGCTTTGGCCCGGCAGCAGCGTCGTCTTGCGCTTGACGGCGATCTCGGCGGCGTCTATTGGACGGCTTCGCGTTGGCGTCGTCTTTGACGTCGGTGGTTTGTGTTGGAGTAGGGGACGTCGGCGGCACGGCGACGGCGTCGTCCTTGTCTTCGGCTCCACGTCCGGCCTCGCCGCCGTGGATCGGCAACATCGTCGTGGAAGCGACGGGTGTAGATGACGATGGTGAGTCGACAACGCCGTCATCCCCATCTCCGGCTCCATGTTCAGCATCGCTACCAGCGTTCGGCGTCGTCTCGATCGATGGCGGCGTCAAAGACATGACTGCCCGTGTTCGTAGATCGACGGCTCCCGGAAAGCATGGATGCAAGACCGACCCATGTGTGCAATCTGAGAGAAGTAGAAAAGAATAGATGGTTAGGAGCCATGCTTACCCATGGTAGCCGGCATGGATGCCATCATCGTCGTCGCGTCCTCAACGGTCCGGCCTCGGCGTTCCGGTCGACGACCTCCACGGCGGCGTGAGCTTGGCGTAGACGTACAGCAGGGCGGCGTGGACGTACTGCGGTGTGGACGGTGGAGCTCGGCGTCGATGCAAACCTTGTGCTCCTGGTGGCGGCGTGTGTGCGTATGGCGGTGGCGTGTGTGCGTATGACGATTGGGTGGAATGTTTGATGGATGTATGGCCTCTTCCCAGCTAGCGTGCGTGCGAGATGAGTGAGACGCGCTGTTACATCGAGCTTGCCGGGGTCCTTGCGCATGGGAACGGATGACGTCGTTGGAGCAACGGCTGCGCTTCCGCAGCACCCACAATCATCTTCTCCGTGCTAGCTTGTTCTTCTGAACTCCAGTATGCTCTTGTGTGTGCGTGAAGATTGAACTGCACAGCTGCCTTATGATCTGCGTGTTACGTGAGAACGGATAGAGAGTAGATAATGAAATAGCAAACTAGTCAACTCAGGAAATAAGGACGCAGAGCACGTGATAGATGGATATGAATCATAATCGTTATCCTGTCATTGTGAGTACAAGCTACACAACGGTGAACCCCGCGGAGCTCGGACCAATAATCTCCGTCGATGCTCAGAGCCTGCGCGTCAATCTCCCGGCCTTTCAAAATCAACAAGGGGCGCCATCACGGCCGCCGGGAGCCTGGTCTAGTCCTGATCTCGACGGGCTTCATGGTGTCGGCAGCCAGGACATCGGCGTATTAGTCTTGATCTTCGTGGGCGCCGTGGTGTCACGGCTGCCGGACGTTGGTGTACGTAGTCTTGATCTTCATGGCGCCAACGCCGGGCGTCGATCTCGATCATTATGGGCGTCGTGGTGTCGCGGCCGCCGGGACGTTGCTGTCGTCTCCTCACCTTCCTCACTGCAGATGGAGGTGGAGCTTGATGTGTTGACGATGACGGGCGAAAGCGACGCCGGCGTGTTGTAGCCAGATGAAGGTGGCGCCTGTACCGGGGCTTCTCTGTCAGGAGCGCGCCCGGCGGTGAGGGCAGCGTTGCCGCTGCATCTGGATGGCACGCGCAATGGCAGGATCTTGGCCGCCACCTTCACGTACGGATCTTCGATGTTGGCGCCGCTGCATCGTGGATATCAGGGCGTCATTCTGGCCACCGTCTCGGCGAGCGACGTGGTGTCGCGACCGCCGGGACGTTGGTCTCGTCGGCGCGGTGGTGTCACGGCCGCCATACTCTTCTTCCTCTCCCTGTTGCTCCACGAAGACCATGCTAGATAGAAGAGAGGAAGTAGACAGATATGATAGCAATGCGGCAATAATCAAGCATGCAACAGGAAATTCATAAATACGATTTGTGTTCATAGGTAGTAGACGGATACGTGGGTCACTGATCGTGACCTCGGCATGGCATGGATGGCGCCGTGGTGTCGCATGCTCATCTCCCTGGAAGGCGTGTTTATGTGCCGGAGAGAATGGTTGAAGCCCCCGCCTTCGAGATGGAGTATGGCGCCACGGTGTTGTGGCCGCCGCCGGCTTCGGGCCCTCGTCTGGATCGTCGTGGTGTGTTGGCGGCGATGGCGAAGGCGACGCCACGTCGTGGCAGCCGTGGCTTCTCTATCGTCGGCCCCATGTCTTCATGGCACGCCTCCTGGACAAGCGCTCTCGATCACGTCATCGGTGGTTTAGGTCCCGAAGCCCTCCCCTATGCCTGTGGAGTCGATAGCCTTTTATAGGCAAGGATTAGGGTAAAGCACCGGGAGGAGGCGTGCCTCCCTGCGCCGCCGCTGGGTTGTTGTGCTCGCGAGATACGCGTGGCTGCCGTTCAACTCTCCGCTGGATAAGCGCGGCGCGTAATGCGCTACTGTGCTGTTGCGTCCTTGTGCTTTGCTTGCTTGCAGTCACCGGCCTGTGGGGCTAAGCAAAGACGAGCCCACACATCAGCCAGTTTAATGCGTGATCACCGCAGACCACGCGAGCTCGGCGTCTTCGGCGACATAATCTGCCGGTTGTTTCTTGATGTTTATCAGGTAGCTACCGGAAGGTTCCAGAGGCTGGGCGATGGACCAACATCCAAGGCAGTTCCGGCGGACAGTCCGTATACGAATACGTACCCCGTACGTCAGTGCTGGCTTCAACAATCGTGCGCATATGCATATTCTTCTAGCCCTCTATTGCCATGCGCACGTACATGCTGCATGCCTAGAGCTTCTTTTACTTGGCCTTCCTTTTTAACTTGTACGTACATGTTCACATGATCATATACGTTAAGTGCCGGAGACTTTGTACAAAATATCGTCGAACATGGATTTGGAGCATCAGATTCTCAGTGTTAATTTTGTACCTCCATCACTCGGCAGTGAAATGTAGTGTTGTTGTATCGGGGGCCTCAAGATATGTCAGCAACGGAGGCATATCCTTATCGATGGCTGTATCAACAGGAGGCAGTCGCTAGGGGCAGATAATTAAGCGCAATACAACCAGATAAGCTAAGGATGGATCCACGAGAAGAAACTGATCGAGTGGCTAGCTCTGTCATCATACTCAGAGCCTGCTTTTGTGCGTGCGTAACAGGAGCTGGAACGGAAACAGAATCAGAAACAGCCTGATGGATGATGACGACCCGGAAAAGCAGGTAGCGTGTGAGGTGGCTGATTGCTGCTGAGGCAGCCATGGCGCAAAAATGGCATCACCGTCCCTCTCCACTCACAAAGCCAAGCCAGGGAGAGATGGCGACCTCCTTTCTCTTTCCGTTTCCTTTTTTTTTTAAGAAAAGCTCTTTCCGTTTCCATGGGGTCCCGTCGAGGCAGCTCCCCTTCTACTCAATACAGTAAAGCAAAGCCCCTGCAAGCCAAACCAGGAAATCTAAAGGTTTGCTACAACGAGCAAGTTTGATGTTCACCTTCACAATCCACTCTGCAACTTTTGATCGCTTACATGCAAATTGACATTTTGCATTGCCCATGGCCATGGATGGCGCGCACACTCACATCAAATCGGGGAAGACAAGGATCGCACTTCATTTTGTTGACTGATGCTAAAAACAAAATCTGCTACACCCATGCGTGGTTTTGCAAAACGTGTGGGGTGCTAGGTAAGGTACCCCAACAATTTCCACAAGGATGCCTAATTTGATACGTATCAGAAAGGAGCAGGCCATGTACCAGTCTATTTGTTGTGTGACATCCAACGTAAATAGCACTCCAAAAGCAACTGATCTCTTTGTTTTTCTTTTCTTTTCCTAAAAAGAAAGAAGCAAAGCAAAAGCAGAGATGAGTTAGTTGTTCGTGCACGGTTGGACTCTGGTGATCTGGCCTGGAAGAATTATGCTTAAATGCCCACTGCAGCTGAACCCATGCAAATGCATAGATTCAGTACCACTCATGTCAGCGTCCCCTGCCTTTCTGCTGTCTATCTCATTTGCACTACCCGATGGAATGGAATGGAATCGAATATATGATACAAGGATACCATAGGTGGTGCTCTTCACTTGTCTATTCAGTTTATATCCGTTCAGACTCTATCGATGTGGGCTGCCAACCAACGGACATGTGAGCTGGGCCTGGTTTGTGATGGGCTGGACTGCATCGGGCTTGGCTAAGGGTCCAACCGTAAGCCCAAGACGCTCCGATGGGCTTGGCCCGATTTCTGGTCACGGAGAGGCTGGGGAGAGGACAGGACAGAGGGAGGAGGAGGAGCATGGAGGACACAGCTGGCAGCACAGTCGGAGGGAGCTCAATCGAATCGTAGTAGATGATTGTTGATTAACAAATAACAATAGTAGTGGCAGGCAACAGATGGTAGGAGTAGGAAGGAGTGAATTAAGAAGCTACTTAGATGAGCACTTGGATGTAGTTGTCGAAGATGTCGTTGACGATGATCCTGTAGGCTCGCTCGGTGGGGTGGTAGCTGTCGAAGAAGACGTGCTGTTGGACGTCGTCGCAGACGGAGACGAAGCGGGCGTCGCAGAGGCCGGTGACCTCGATGGTGCCGGTGCCGCAGCATCCCTTGGTGGTCTCGGAGAAGCCGAAGCGGTCGCCGCGCTCCATGAGCTCGTCCAGGACGCGGTAGATGTCCAGGTACACGACCAGAGTTTTCGTCTCTAACAGCTGGTTGAGGCCGTCGATCATTTCCTGGATCCTGGCGTTGTAAAGCTGCGCCGCCTGGTTGCGCTTGGGCTCGCACTCCCGGGCGAGCCCGCCGCCGAGGGTGCGCTGCGACGGCACGCACCCCACCGGCGGCATCCCCACGAATCCGATCTTCCTGGCGCCCCTGGCGCTCACCTTCCTGAGGAACTCCTCGGCGCCGGAGACGAGGAGCTCCACGTAGCTGGGGATGTCGTACTCGACGGCGCGGAAGGGCGTGGTGAAGTAGGTGTTGGCCACGTCGTCCGTCCCCGCGCACACCACGAACAGCGCGCCGTCGATGATCCTCGCCGTCTCCTCCTCGCCGGCGATGCTCACCAGCTTGGCGCGGTACTCGTCGAAGTAGGCCAGCTGCTGCTCCAGGGAGATGACGCTCACCACCACGGGCGTCAGCGGGTCGAACCCGGTGGCGCCGGACGCGAAGCTGACGCCCGTCAGAAGGTCCTCCGGGGTGTGCTCCACGCCCAGGTACGCCGGAAGCAGCTGCTTCACACCAAGCCCCTCCGCTGCAATTCATTTCAATTCATTCATTTTAGTACTACTAACTAATACGTAGTAATCAGTTCAAGAAGAGTACGTACGTGCAGTTGGTGCAATCGATCACAAATTAAGCAAATTACTGTTGGGATGCATGGACGTTGGTTGTTGGCAGGGATGGATCCAGCAAGCTAAAGAGGGACGGACCAGCTTTCCATCCGTCTACCCATCTCTCCCTCTCTCTCTCTCTCTCTCTCTCTCTCTATGCAACGCTCTACCTGTCTCCTACGACTGCCGGCCTATTAATGAAGAGAACACGGTTTCCTCGGCTATCTGTCTCTCTCATGCATCTTAATCTTTCCAGGAAAGAGAGAAAGATGGTAATGGTCCCTTCAAATTTACCACTGTACTGTACTGGCGGACTAAACTGCTGTGCTGGTCCAGATCGGCTCTGCTGCATGCAGATCTACTACTGCTGAGTTCAGCGAGCAACAGGACCAAGCATCTGACTGCCAAGTCAGCAGACTACTTCCTGTGTGGCACGTACGGGTTAATTAATTCAGCAACAAAATATGGAGCATCTGACTGCCATATTGTTTTTCCAGTGTCCGTAGTATCGAGTCGTGTTAGTCATCTAGATGATTTGTTATGCTAGTAGTACATACTATGCTATCTGTTCCGCAAAAACAAATTAACAAACCTACACTAAGCTCCAACGACTGAACACGCGATGAACATGCGACGAGATTACGGTATCAGGATTGCTACGACTTTGGCCTGCACGCAGGATGCGTGCGTCCACTGACGTTAACCATGGAGCACGTATATGTAATATCAGTTCGTTACAGGACCGAACCAGATCGAGCAGCTAATAAGATACTTGTTCCCCTGTCAGTGTCATAACTGAACATGAATGCGGCACTGAAAGTTTAGGCACTCTGCACATCTGCTGGTACTAGGAGTACAACAACACTTGTGATCGATTCACCATGCACACGCTTAGAATAGTTTATCATGCTCTGTTGGGAAATGCTAGCTGCTGCATTCATATGCCCCGCTAGTAGTATATGCGTGAGGATGGTCTCCTCTGTATTTTTGTCAGTGCCGTTTACTCCATGCATACTACTAGTACTAGTATTGATGCAGATCTCAGCTAGCTAGCTAGCTGAACGCAAAATATATTTTCTTCACCAAGACAACATGCATGTAGTGCTATACTAGCTTTTCTTATTGAACTTTAAAACAACATGTACTTAGTAAAGAAATCGATCGAGGGTAACCATGCATGCATGGCAGCAGCACATAGAGATCGATGAATGGGATCGATGGAGTGCTGAATTAAATTAAATGAAAGGAAGTAGTAGTAGTACCGATGAGGTCGGTGGGTATGAGGCCGTTGGAGTATCGGCCGGTGGCCTGGTGGTTGATGAAGTCTTTGCCGTAGGGAGGATGGTTGGCCTTGATCAACGTCGCGAGGTCGTTGTTGTTGCCGGGGTCGACGATGGAGTCGCCGAACACGATCACCGCCGTCACCAGAGGCCCCTGCGACGCGTTGTACTGGTACCCCTCCGCCGCCGCCGCCGCCGCCACCACCAGCAGCAGCGCCACCGCCATGCTCCTAGTCCTAACTGTGTGCACGGCGGCCATGCTAGCTGCTCTGAAAAAACGTACTGGACTAGCTTAGCTACGGGAGAGGCCGGGAGTGCGTTGCGCTTGCGCTTAGCTATATAGTCAGTCTCTCTATCCGCAACGAACGCGGCTCTCTCCTCTATTTATACTGGAGTACCACGACTCTGATCATCCATTCCAGCCCCCACACCTAGCTTAGCTAGCTAGCTCTGTCGACATTCCATCGGTGGAGTGTGTACATGCATCCATGACACAATACATTCGACTCTCCTAGCTAGCTACCTATGCTTTGAGTTCATTTATATATCGATCTCTAGTAGCAACGAACTGATCGAACGCGTGTACATTACTGCTCATGCACGGTGCGAGCAATGACGATCTCCGAATAGATCGAGTGCAAGATCGAACAGGTACAGCTTGGACTAATAGTCTATAAACGTTAATTGTTGCCAATAACCTAACCGTGCGCACGGTCCCGGCTCAAGCTCAAAGCTGCAGCGTACTGTTGCGAGATCCGAGTGACAGGTCGCTCTACTGTTGAGCTATCTACCAAAATTAATATTACTCCAACGGTTTGGTTGGATCGATCCATCATACGGTATACGATTATACATACTGCTGTATAGTAGTATCAAACCATATGATTGATGATCTTATCATCGGCATTGATGCGCATATTTTAATCTGAATTTAAAAGGAAAAAAAATTAAGAACTGGAGCAGTGCATGCATTGGTTTCTGTCGCTAGCACCCGCTTACTGTCTCCACATGCATAACAGGCGGACCAGCAGGTGAACACGAGATGCATCTGCGCGCCAACTGATTTGTTCAATGCAAGGAATTGAAGCCATGCATGTGCATGGTTTCTAGTACATATATAAACTTATTATTTATTAAGTATAGTTAAGGTATATACTAGACGTCGTACGTGGATGCTGCTACCTGAGTTGAGATGCAGCCTACTGCAGCTAGCTGGTAGGAGTACTAGTGTTTTTCTATTCAGATATGAACCGGTGTCACGTCATTAATTATACTGTTATCCATATTCATCTGCCTACACATCCATATATATATATATTGCTCCCAAATTATGCAGCCTTAATTAAGTTGATGCCGTGCCCAGCTGCATACGTGACTACATTAAAGGGCCTCCCAAATGTTAGCCAGTTTAGCACAACATCCTGTGTGAAAAGACTTGCCAGCAGTAGAGTCCTGCTCGCAATTAATCTTAAGCTTCCCATGATGGCCAGGCCGTATTGGGGATTGGCTCCGGCAAAAATGCTGGGTGTATTAAGGGCCGGGGCTGATGACAGTGATCCATCCCCGTACAAGAAAAGAAAGAGAAAGGCACCTCAGATTTTCTTTTCAGAAACGATAGTATTATGCATGCGCAGACAGTTTCCTGCTGGTTTCTTCAGTCAGAGGCTGTATTTACGTTCGAATGCATATCCCCTGTGTAGCAGCATGCTCCATATCCCCAACAGAAAAGCGATCATTTGAAAAGACAGACGTGCATACTGTTTGGCCATTTCACTGCTGGAAAGGGCAGCATTTAGAGTAGATGCACGACAGGAACCCGCATCCGTAAGGCAGCTAAGCTCAGTGTTTTTTTTTTTTAAAAAAAATAAAATAAAATAAAGAAATGGGACCTTTATAGCCCTTGCCTTCATTAGAGGCAAGTCAAGTGTGGCCGGCATGCAATCCAGGCTCCAGCAGTAGTTTCGCTTCAGATCACAGGACGTACGGGTATGCAATTCCAAGGATCAACGTGTTGGATCGGATGGACCAAATTAAATGTATCACCGATGTTATTGCCAGACGAGAAAACCGTTTGATTGATTAGATAGGTGGTAGGTGCACCACTGATGGGCATGGCTTAAAACGACCTGCTGCTAATAAGCTCGTACTACTACTATTGCCTGTAGCCAGCGAACACACGGTTACAGCTCGATTCCAAAATTAAAGCATTTGCAACTGAAACAAAAGGAATATATTATGGCTTTGAGAGTTTTTAATTAAATTAAATGGTTTCCATGCGCAACAAAGTTAGAAAGTTGAGTAGCTCGTTGATGTTCGTGCAGCAGCTGCAACTTGTACCTGTTGAAAAATCCCGACAGGGACACGTACAAGTTGCTTATTTGTCCCACCTGTTTCTGCCTTGGCTCATCCTGTTTGCTGGCAGATGGAGTACTCATACCACGAGGTATAGTCTAGGCTGCCAGAGTACAACAGAGACTGACAGGCAACGGGCTGGGACTGGAGTGGACCAGCGACAAAGAGAATAGTTGGAGGCATCTGTGGCATAGCCCACATCCATTAAGCATGGCTTCGCTTCTGGCAAACCACTTGCCTGCTTATCGAACCTGTTTATTCCCGGACCAAATCAAACCCATTCTCCCACCGAAAAGTAGAACAAAACGCCACACCGACAATACTAACCACGAACCCATTCCCCACTCGATCATACACTGCAGCATCATTGGGAAGCTGCTTGCAATGTGAGGTCTAACCCCTCTTGCTCAAACGCTCAAAATCAACAGGTTCAAGATTGCACATATACAGACCGGACGGCACATTCAAAACCTGCGAGAATACAAGCCATTGGAACATTACAGCCACGGCAAGCGACGCCAATGTGTGCGCATGTATTTTAGTTTTATGACATGACAGGAAAACAAAATTAGAGTTATCCACCAGACAGAAGATCCCAGTTAATTCCCTGACTCTCCCTGTGAGCAAGTTCAGACCCTCCATCAAAAATTGGAGGTTTTACATATCCTAGTGGGGAAAACTGAGCAACTAGTTCGGACCACCAATTAACAAGGACAGTCATGAATAACAGTATTAAGCACGCAACCCACAGGGGCCAGGGCTAATGACATAGCACTCTGTCTTTTTTTTTTCGTTTTTCCATGTCTTCTGGTTTCATGGTTTCACCCTCATCATATCAGATGCCTCCACAAACCACCATTGTTTCGCTTCTTTTTTCAGTTTTTCACCAATCACCTGAAACGCTGCCTAAAACCTTGCGCACTACACCTCAATAACAAGGTAAACCAAAATCTTACCTGATCATCAGGAACTCACTTGTCGATCTAATGTGCCCCCAAAAGCATACCTCCAAAACAAAATTCCAAAAATCACTTGTACCCTGTCACTCGAGCTCGGACAAAACCCTTGCAGTCATTGTGCGAATCGGAGCCAATGTGTCTTCACACAACTACTGGTGGCCAGAATTGTCTTCAACTACTGGACCTTGGTCGTTACTGGAAGATGATCCATTCTGGAGGTCTCCCATGCCACTTGAGCTAGCAGATTCAAGCAAACTGACGCCTCCAATATGTGCTGTTAGATCACTGACATTAGTATGGCTTGTCAAAGGTGCTGAGCTTGATGGAATATCAGGATGGCTCTCTCGAGGGATCACCCATTTGTCCCAATCATTTTGCCTCCTAATCTTGTCGTCCTGCATTAACATCAGTTCATATCAGAAGATAAGTTTCAGACATCTAAACCTTTATGCCGTTACAAAAGGCAGCTACAAATGTCGAGTTTATTTTAGCTCAAATCACACATGAGAGCGGCACAAATCCGAAAGCACAAAACAAGGGTGGATGCCAACTAACTACACCTTAGAGTGCTTCAAAAATCTGTGCAACCCTAATCTTGTAAAACGAGCATCATTCCGCACAAACAGGACACAATATTTTGTTTAAACTAAAGACAAATGAGGGAAGATACCTGAATTTCCAGTATAGACGAGGACTGAATTGTCTCTTTAATAAATTGTAGGTCATTGGTCAGCTCCCGAACCTGTAGAAAATAGTGTTTCAGCAAAGTTAACACACATCCTTCAAATCATTAATGGAAACATGTTGTTTCACGCCCTAATGTTCTCTCATCACATTGCATGCAAGCCTAAAAGGCTGTGGCAAGCTGGGAACGATGTCAGAAAATATAGCACATAAATACAGCACTGAGCACTTATGAGAAGAAATATGTCCAGCAGTGAGGTTTGGGATCATGGCAACACTGTGACAACTAGGTCAGATACATCTTTATGCAATCAGGGCTGTGATATCCAAATAATTCCTTGTGAAATAGAGCACAGAATTGTAATATCCAAACAGCACAAACTTCTACAGGAGCACAAGTGGCAGCAATTTGTAGTCAGTTTCAAATGTATTAATCTAGACTCCAACTATCGTAGTTAGGATCGTATAAGCACCACACAGTGCCATATGGCCTCAAAATACTCTAGTTCAAGACTATGTCGGACTTAAAACTTGCAATGGACCAAAAGGCCAAGTACTTCTTCATAATAAGCTGGTTTTTGCTTGCTTTGCGAAAAATGGAACATTTTACATAATAGTTTAGTTAATCAAGATTAACCATGGAAACCAATAATTCAAAATAGCAGGATATATTTAATTGCATAAATGTACTTAAAGACAAACAAAAAGGCAATTACAAAAAATACTCAATTCCCAGTAATCACTGAGCTTCAAAGAAAGTTTTTTTTTTTTAAAAAGTCCAAAATTTCAAAATAAGGATATAATTAACTAATGTATTTAAAGACAAACAAAAAGGCAATTAAAAAAAGCCCTCCAAAACCCATAAATGCCACTCCTCATAACAAATTCAGTTAATTACACCAACAGCAATAATCTCAAGAAGAG
Source organism: Eragrostis nindensis (assembly GCA_012490785.1). Lineage (NCBI taxonomy): Eukaryota > Viridiplantae > Streptophyta > Magnoliopsida > Poales > Poaceae > Eragrostis > Eragrostis nindensis. The sequence continues at coordinate 239,833 of JAAXCT010000886.1, forward strand.
AAGTTGCTGCTGTATATATAGGAGCACATCAATGAAGAAACAAATATTGGATTCCAACATATTCTGTATATAATTGTTTCAAATAATAGCATGGAGATGTTGAATTAACAAAAACCATGTTAATCTCTAACAAAGCTGAATGCTAACTACAGCGACAAAACCTCTAACTCCAACAAGCCAACTGTTTGTACCACTTTAAACTTTTAAAGAAAGAAGAACCAGTATCCTAACATGCAAGGGTGTGGTCAATCAAATCTGAGTGGTACTAAACTACTTATGCTAGAATGCTAGCATTTCTCAACATTCAACTCAAAATCACACCCCATCCCAACAATTTTTTCTTGTGAGAAAAAGAAAAGAAATGCTACACATGCAAAACGCAATTTCAGAATTGATGTGGAAATTAATTTCCTATTTGAGTTCATTACAGCACTTCATAGAAGTGAAGAAAATTCCACCATCAAACGAAACAAGGGGAAAAAAAAACATTGAGGATAATATTCCTGTAGTAATGAAACATCTATCCCTGCAGACATTAACCACAATATTGAAAAAAGGAAAAGAGGTATTTTATGAAGCTCCATTTTCAAGGCTTAGAGCATGTTTCATAAGGCCATAAAGATCAAAATAAATCAAATAAGTTAAGATCATCCTTTCTTTTAGAACCAGATGCAGATCCACCCATAACAACCACTTGGTAACAAAAAAAAGGAGGATCAAACAGCAATAAAACAGAACTAAAAAAACAAACTAGATCAAATGGGACCACAACCGCACAAGCGAAGAATTGCTACGATCAAAATCAAACTTAATAACTAAATAGAACTCACTGCAGTACAAACTACTCTTGAACAAGGGTGAGACAACAATACAGTTGCAAGATAAAATGATTTAACAACGTAAACCTATACTTGAGTGTGAACAAGAGTCAGCACAGCCTTCCTGTGAGGTTTCAACCATTTTAAATCAATTGGGATACGAGTGTCATATGAACCGATAAGTTTTGAATCACTTGCTTACTGACTCATCGCATGCTATATCACGGATCAAGCAACTGTCAACCATAACCATCCATATCACCTCTAGGAGACTATATAGAAACATGCATACCAAGACCTAAAGTTGCATTGATTATTTTCCCATTTATCAGTAAATAATTCCCCATTTATCAAAAGTGTATTCAGAAGTAAAGCCAGAACAAAATTTTGGAATTGAGTTCAGGGCACCACCACAATATAGGAAATGAGTGTTTTAGCGGTAACACATGAATAGTTAAAATACGAATTCACACATTAGAAACTAAAGGTCCACAACATGCAATGCAGTTAGCTTGTTAATATATGATATAAAAAAAGAATGAATATGCATCGCACTATCACCAAGAGTCGTTTCACCAGTAAACTTGTTATTGAGACCACAAAAATTAATACCAAGAATTAGTTTCACACAAGTGGGAAACACACAAAACCTGCAAGCTAGCACCAATGAATGGAACTAATGTTGACAACAAATCAATAGTTGAATGTTTCACAACATAGCGAACAGCAAGCTGAAGGCAAAAGTGGTTATGATCACCTTTTTAAAGCCAGCTATAAGAGAGATATCAACCCAGCCCTGGTCATCCATCTTTCTCCTCAAGAACACATCTGTACATAAGTTGTCCTTGCTGTAGAGCAAAGAACAAATCATGATTAATGCAATGTTAAGAAATTCTTCTTCATACTGCAAAGGAGTTGAAAGTAGAGACCTGAAATAGAACTCTATCTGCTTCAGCAGCTTGGCTTGGTTCTCATCAGCATCAGCCTCAGGTTCAGGCTGCGGCTCATGCGGGGCTTGAAAGTAAGGGTAAGCAGGTGGACCCATAGGAGGTGCAAGAGCCAGTCCCCTGAGAGCCTCTGGAGGTGGTGGAGGCCCAAAGTAGTACATTGGGGATACTGGAGACACCGGTGATGGCATCTCTGAATACAGAAATTAAATCATGAAAATCATTCAATACAGCGCCATTGGCAGCCATGGAAGTGATGTAATACCTGCAAAGACTACAACAATGGGGGGAAAAAAGTGTTCATAAGCATACCATGGAACACCATTGGTCCAGCAAAAGCCCGCATAGGTGAGACTGGCGGCGGCGGAGGGCCCATGAATGGTGGAGGTACCGCCATGGGTGGAGGCGGGGGCGGCGCACCCCGCATGTACGGACCCATGCCCATTGGAGGTGGGCCGCGATAGAAGCCATCATATCCCCCTCGCCGCCGGCCACCAAAGCCGCCGCCGCCGCCGCCATGGTGAGAAACCCCACCTCCTCCAGAACCAGCGCTGCCATTGCCCCTTCTGCCACCCCCATTGTTGTGGTTTCTCTGACCACCCCTCCCGCCGCCACCATGGTCCCACCCACCTGAGTTCCGATCAGGATGGTCCCTCGGGGAGTGGTCCCCGCCGCTAGCGCCTCCGCGCCTGGCTGGCTTGTGGCGACCGTGATGGGAGTGCCTTTGCGAATTAGATGAATTCGCGACGGCCTGAGGACATGTAGAGATCGCAGTCAATCGCGCGAGTAATTGATAGATAACGGATAGAGAGCGGGAGAGTGAAGAGAGATCTGACCGATGAGGCGACGGGCGCAGGGGCAGAGTCCGGCGGCCTGGAGGAGTCGGGAGCTGGAGCTGGCTTGGAGTTGGTGGTGGCCTTGGCCGTCTCCGATAGCGCGGGCCAGTGGTTGGCATCCATGACCCCGGGCTCGACGACGCCGTTGGGGGCGGTGTGCTTCCAGGGGGAGCGCTTGGCCGGGGAGTGCTCCTGGGGCGTCGGATCGGGCGAAACGGCGGCGGCGGGGGGTTCCATGGCCGCCGGAGGGGGTTAGGGTCTCGGGGGGAAGGAAGGAGAAGAGCGGCGTCGGCTGGGCGGCGGCGGCGGCGGCGGCGATCCGAAACGCTGCCCTCTCTCTTCTCTTCTCCTGAGATGTGTTGTGTGAGGGAGGAAAAAAAAAAAAGAGAGAGGGTGATTAGGGCAATACATTCACTGCGCACTGGGCCACCGCCTTCGGTCCAGGCCCGCCGTCCCTTTCCCAGTTTTATTCCCTCCCCCACCCCGTCTTCTTTCCCCCTTCTTCATCCATGACCATACAAGCCCCAGCCCTAGCCCGCCCACAACCCGGCGCCATTACCGCGCCTTCTTCATCTTCATCACTACTTGTATAAAATAGCTACTCCTACATATTGGCGATTCGATAATTTGATGATGATATAGTAGCTTGTCGCCGGTTGGTGTCACCATCGCCGGAGAAGAAGGGGCTAGGATGAATGTGTAGTTTGTTTTTTGCCCATTATTTTTTTTTTCAATTTAAAGTTATTTGTCGGTTCCTTTTATCCAAAATTCATTTTGATATACAACTTTCTCGTGTGCTTTCCTTGTTTGCAAGTGTTAATCATATCACGCTGTTAGTATTGATTATTGCTCGCCTCGTGTTTTGTGCACTACGCTTCCTCCTTATTTAACTACCAACACAGGGCTGTTCGCTGCTTTTATTAGACAGCCGGCTGCGGTTGTTTTCAACTGCTGCTGTGAGTAGCAAACAGACCAGCCAGCAGGCAACAGCCACACTTTTTTAGCAGCCGAACAGGCCTACAGGCTCTAGGGTTGCTTGAGAAGTTGGTTGACGTAAGCTAATTGGCATTTTACTATAAAAGTAAAACGCAGTCATTAAACCTTTTTTGAGTGAATTGTCCATGTTCGACGGCTGCAGTTTGACGCGATGCATGTTTTGAAGCTTTTTTTTCTTCCCCCCCCTTTTTTTTTGCTTTTAGGAGCAAAACATGTTTTGAAGCTGTCAACTGCATATATGGCTTTGAATGGGCTTCCAGCAGAAACGGACTGTTTTGGGCTTTCAAAGCTTGCGCATGTACCAACAAAGCCTACAAAATGATTGGCTGTTCAGGCCCAGATAGGCCCACCTCGGTTCCCCACCACAGATACGCGGCGCCTCGCCCTCAACAGATCGTTTCCTCCCTGCGCTCTCACAAAACAACAGAACCTAAACGGAACACCAATTAAAAAAAAAAACAAAAAAAAAACAAAGAGAACCCCACTCTCCTCTTTCGACGGAAAGAAAGCAAATAATCATTCTCCGTTTCTTCATAATATATTTACTAGCACAAAGCAGAATCAGAATCAATCCAGCCCAAACCAAAGCAGGATAGATTCCGTTGCCAAACGATGCCTATTTCTTTTGTTGCCGATCAGTATACATGTATATTTAACGACATATATGGACACAAATGGACTCACCCCCGTACCTACAACAACTAAACGACTGTCATTTTGCACTTGCAGTATGGACACTAGGCCAGCAAGACCTCCAGTTGCCAAACCTCGCGTGTTTCCTTACATTCAGGCGAAGCAAGATGTACAAAAGAATTCGGTACCCAATCGCCATCAGAAGCAAAGCCAAGAGGTTCACCCATTTTGCGTTTGAAGAAGATGAAATGTCATATGAACCTCGAACGGCTTGGACACCAGGTATGGTCCTTATTTGCCCGACCGCGAAAGATGTGCCGACATACTCATTTTCAAGTAAGCCCTGCAAAGTTATGCGATACATCATATATAAGTGTACAACGACAAAACAATAGTGTGTCGAGCATACCTTTTCTAAGATGGCATTTTATTTTATTTTATTTTTGCAAAGGATAAGATGGCATTTTAGTGGGGATGTCTTACCTGGACCACGTACGTGTGGAACGAAACGAAGGACACTGGGTAAGTCCACACAGGATAAGGCAAACTTTCTCGTATTCGAAAATACCCGGCCACAAGCATCATGATAACCTGAGATTGTAACAAAACTATGCTTATTCAACGTTGATTATTTGAATTCTGCATGGTGAATGAAATGAGCACAATAAAAACTTACGTATAGGCAGATGAGAGTCAAGGTGCATTCGTACAATTCAGGCCAGATGTATGCGATAATCATCATAAGCGCCTCATTAGCTAACAGGCACATAAAGATGGTGACTACAAAGTACATCAGGAAGCTGAACTCATTCCTGAGCCCTATCAGGAAGTAGAAAACCAGTGATGATGAAATGGAGACCAGAAATAGGAAAGGAATGCTGGACAAGAAGTGCCCTAACAGGAAGACCATTGTTCCAGAATGCCGGTTAGTTTCTTCATGGGAATAAATCTGCATAGAGTGCAGAATTAATTTTTGCAGCAGCCAGGGCGTTACCAAAAAATTACTGCTGCATACAATGTTTAAAGATAGATTATTCACCTTGATCTCATCAATGTGAGCTGGTACTCCAGAAACACTTAGAAGCATGACAGATGACACAAAAGCAAATATCGCAGAAACCCTAACCTGTGAAAACAAAGTGAGCTCTCGTCCAGAATCAGAAGATAACTGTGTAATAATACTGACCATTACGGATGACAATGAATGGCCGATATCGGTAAATATTGTGCCGATTGAGAGAGCAACAAACATATACAAGACAAGTCTGCTCCAGTAGTACTTCCAATCTCTTGACATAATTAGCAAAGATCTCCAGGTTAGAACCAAAATTCTTGTTGCATCACAAGCACTGCCTTTACTTTTTATGCGAGGTCCTTCCTGCATCAAGATAGCGGAGAGTATATAGGCATTGTTACCATTGCTTTGTATATTGTACAGTGTGTTATTAAAAAATTAAAACTAACATGCGGTGACTTTGAGCCTGAATTTCAGCATGCACAATAGGTCATGTATTATACAAGCTGGCAGTATTACCTTCTCTGTCAACTTTGCAATCATTGTTTCAACTGCGACAGAGTCAGCTGATTGTTTGTAAGTTGCTTCTAGTGTCCGAATTGCCACTGCTGTATCCATGCTCACTGACGAAAATTCCCCTTGATCATCCTATTCATAACTAAAAAGGTTTTTATCTCTTACGACCAAGGAGGATTCCTCTACTAAGTTGGCTGAAGCTACTGAATATGAAATCAAAGAGGATGTCAAAATGAACTTAACAGATACCTGTAAACTTTTGCACATGGCTATGATTCGGTCGAAGTCAGTATTAATTGCCCGCAAGAAGTGGTCAGATGGACTTTGCATGATCGGGCATGGAAATCCAGCGTTTGAGAAGTGCTACAGTAGGATAAACAAAATAAGGAAGGTTCTGAATGTAATAGGCAGCAACTATGGAGGTACAAGCTCTGCAATAAGAATCAAGATAGCACCGATAGCGATAGGAAAACTACATAGGTAACAGTAGTAAGACTCATGCAAGAAAATGCTACTCAATGGATCATTTTTAAAAGGAAGCTATTTTGTAACTGCTACTAACTCATCTTTACTTGTTTCTAAAAAGGTTACTTGTACACTCACATGGTTGTCTGATTAAGTAATTTCTGGGGGGAAATAATTACGTCCGAGTACTCCTGGTATCAACACAACACACTACATAATTCTTCCGGCCGCAGAACAAGACGCTAGCAATATACTAAATTGCAAATGAACAGGGCTAACAATTGCCACTACGGGAAAAAACACACACACACATTCACCTGGAGGCATGCCAATGTTTCTCCAAAAAAGAGCGTGTTCCCATTTGAAAGCAAGCAAATCCGATCAAAAAGTCCGAACACCTCCGTGCTGCTCTGATACATTGTGAAGATGACCGTGCATCCTGTGCTTGCAAGTTTCTTCAATGTCACCATTAAGAGTAGAGCAGAAACACTGCAACAAGACGAACAAAAGAGTACTAGTTCTTTAAAGCATGTTCGGACTTCAATCTAAAACTATGCCAGGATACGCAAAGATGTCAAAGACAGCAGACTAAAAAAAATGCTAGTAGTAATGAGTATTGAATAAGCATGTAGGCATGCTAAACCAAATACCATGCATATGTGACTTTTGAGACAGATTTCAGAAAAGGGAAAGCACTTGGAATGAAACAGACCTGTCAAGATTATACAGAGGTTCATCAATGAATAAAACATGCGGTCTCATCACAAGCTCTCTTGCGATGCTGACCCGCCTTCTCTCTCCAATAGGAAGCCTCTTTGTAAGAAAGTGTCCTCCGATGAGTTTGTCAGCATGGTCACCTAGCGACATGGCTGCGATAGCATCTTCCACTATGGACTTGTTTGAAGCTAGGAAACCAGGAAGCTGGAGGAGCGCCGAGAAATATAGCATCTCACGTACTGTGAGAGAATCGATCAGCACATCATCTCGATCAACATAGCCCTACAAATGATCGAACAGGAGCCGTAAATGATACAGATTTGGTAGACAGAGGTAATGTTACAGTTAGATGGAGAAGTAGCCCGCAGTAGTATTTCAACTATTGGACAAGATAAACCAGAGTACTAGTGGTTGGGAATATATTTGTTGGAAGTTTTGAAAAATTCCATAACCCAGTAAAAGGACTCAAAGCATCTCCGGTACATGCATTAAGAAAAGGAGGAGGAGCTCACATATGATCCGTACGGTAAGCGAGACTTGGCGCCATTGACAAAGACTTCACCATACATGTTCTCGGCGGCACCGAGCCTCCCTGATGAATTGAGGAGAGGCGCAGCAGTTAGCAGAGGCGACCTTTTTTAGAGTCGAAATGAATGAATGAATGAATAATAAAGCATTGTGCTTTAAGATGGGAAGGGAGCCAGGGACCTGCGATTGCTCGGAGCAGCGTGGATTTGCCGGAGCGGGCGGGGCCCATGATGACGGTGAGCGTGGCCGGCAGCGCGTAGCCGCTGGAGCTCTTGACGACGCGGTGGCTGGTGCGGCCGGCCCTGACGGAGACGGTGAGCTCCTTCCACACCAGGGTGGCTCCGGCCACCTTCCTCTCCCGGCATGCAGTCCCGGAGGCGGGCGGGAGGGAGGGCGCCGGGGACGGGTAGGCGCTGCTGCTGTCGATGGAGACGGCGGCGGAGAGGTGGACGGGGTCGTCGAGGTGGATGTCGTCCCAGTCAGGGGAGTCCTCGAAGGCGATGGGGCGGCCGGGCTTGGGCAGGTAGTAGCGCCGCGCGGCGGGGCTGCTGGCGGAGGAGGAGGAGGAGGAGCGGTACTGCTCCGACGAGGCCTCCATTGCTGTTGCTGTTGCTGCTCTCTGCAGGGCAGGGCAGGGAGGAGGCTAGTCCGCTAGTGGTAGTAGGATGCCATTTGCCATTGCCGTTGCCAGTGCCACTCAACTGACTGACACTGCTTTATTACTTTGGCCTTTCGGCTTTTGATTTGCTCTTCTTTTCGCAACAAAGAAAAAAGAGCTCTCCGCTGCGGCTACTGCCTTAACCCTTTTTTTTCTTTTTTTGCCTTTGCTACTCCCATAAATAATGTACTCCAGTGTGGACTGTGCTTAAGTATAACTCGCTTGCAAGGTGCGGGGTAAAGCACAATTAGGAGCTTCTTGCAGTGGGCGTGTACTGTGGTTGACGAGCACAAGTGACATGTGATTTCCTCGCAAAAAAAAAAAAGCATGTGATAGATGCGGGCCCACCTTGCAGCTCCTGCTCCTTCCAGCCAGAGCTCTCAGTGCTGTGACACGCGGGCCGAGGAGTTGGCTCCGGTGGGGTGAAGATGACGACAAGGACAGCATGTGGTCCCCAAAGACCAGAGACAGAGGCGACCGCCAGTCAACTCCATCTCTTCCTTCCATTTGTCACTCTTTGATCTTAGTACAGATTAGAAAAGGATGAAAAGAACGACTATCCCTTCCTTCCATTGCACTCAAGTTACGAGTCTTCTTTCTCCACCGGTTTTTCTTTCCGTGTTCAGGGGGTGACTGAAATATTCAGTTGCTCTTGGCAGCATCTAATTTGAAGGCGTGAATTGTTGCTACTTTTCATGTTTAACCTAAATATACTTGGCTCCAACATCGATGGGCACTCATGTACAATGATGGATGGAACGCTAACTGCAAGCATAGAAAGCGAGGATAATGTAATGACCTGCATCTCCTTCACTGAATCCACGTCCGGACAAAGCAGAGCAGCTCAGCCTTGCGAATCTTAATGACCTTATCAGTTGCAGATCTCCATATATGAGTGCCCAGGCAGCCACATGCATGCGTGCAATCCCTTCCATTTGTTCCTTACCAGTAACTGGTAGGGGTAGGGGTAGGGGTTCTTACAAAGAAAGGATCAAAGGAATCCTAAGATCTCATCAAACTAATCAAGGGTCCATCATCATGTCGCATTCAACTGTGTAATGGAATGATGGCTCATCAGGGCCTGGGTTGGACTGCTCCACACACCTGTACTCTAAGTCAGGTTACAGGAAGAAAGCAGCACTTCTAAACTGCCTATTTAATTTGCATGGCCGTTGGTAAAATGTATGATCCTGGATCAACGGAGAAGAGAAAAAGAATACACGCGTGCTTGGACAATGCATCTGTATCACTTTATGTACCAACTCGGAAAATTTTCTTACATCAACCAATGCAAAAATATGACACTGCATCTGCGGTATACTGCACTTTTGCTTCGCTTCTATACTGGGGCCGGGATGTATACAGGTCTAATTAACTGTTAAACTTCGTTCCTTTTTCTTTTGTATAAACAATCGAACTGAAACCAAGTGCGCAAACTCGGCCTGTCGTTCAAGTTAGCAAATCAAAGTAAGCGTCAAACCCCTGTGACGACACACTCTTTTTGAGCTTGTCTAATGCCTTGTTCTGGACCTGGCGGATCCTTTCCTTTGACAGGCCATACATGTCCCCGATCACATGAAGGGTTTTGGGCTCCCCGTCGTGGATCCCAAAGCGGTGCTCGATGATTTCCTTCTCCCTAGGGCTCAGGATCCCAAGGAAATCAAGGACCTGCTGCCTCATCATCAGCCTGTCTATGCTCAGCTCAGGAGGTTCCACATTTGGGTCTTCTGTGATCTCCTGCAGTGTTGAATTACAAACTCAGTGCAAGATTCTCTTCTTAGTAAGGAGAAACCTAATGCTAACTAAAGAATATAAAATGCTTACTGCGGGAAACGAAAGTACCTGGAATGTGACCCCGTCATCCGACCATACACGATCCTGCATGGACCGTGGTTTTCTGGTTTTGGCTCTGAGTCTTGCCAGCTTCTCAGTTGTGATGCCAGCTCGTCTTGCTACATTCTCATTTGAGGGCTGCTCCCCTTCCATTATGCACTCCATCCTAGCTTTGCCCACTTTTCTCATAAGTGCATAGACACTCTCCTGCGTTGAGAAATACAGTTATCGTCAAAGCAAAATTTCCCTTCTTCAAACTGAGATTTAGAGTTGGGCGCGGTTAATCTGATCATACCGGTAATCGGATAAGCCTCGAATTCTTGAAAATGGACTTTTTAATGGACTGGCGTATCCACCAATATGCGTAGGTTGGGAACCGACATCCCTTGCTTGGATTGAATTTCTCAAAGGTCTTCATCAACCCACAGCATCCGTCCTGGAATTATCAGCAAAAAAAACATTAACAGCAAGAAACATGACGATGCAGACTTCAGTGTAATTTAAAAGACTGGTACCTGAACTAGGTCCTGAATGTCAAGACCATATCCCTCGTATTTTCTGGCTACATGTATCACAAGGCGGAAGTTGGAGCGAGCCATCTTCTCGCGGCACCGCCGTCCAATGCGTATGGAGGACTGCAACTCCCTGCAGCTCATTCCCACAGCTTGAGCCCACTCTGCAATAGTCGGATCACGACCACATTGCGCTTGTAATTTACGATGAGCCTCCTCGAGTTTCATAAGATCCTGTGGAAAATAATATAGTATTTTTGAATTAGTAACCTGAAAATGCCTCCGGGCATTAAGGGCAGGAAATTAAGACATGCCTGTATTTGACTGAACAAATGTTTCTCTTCTTTTGCTGTCAAGAATTCGGTCGTCTCACGATCTCGTAGAAACAGCTTAAAAGGCTCATCTGGATCAAGAACTCTACCACTCTTCTTTGACTTTTCTTTCTTTTTTGAGTTGACAACACTGCACAAAACGTCGTTACTTGATGCTCTGGTAGCATTCCGTTTTCTCGATCTCCTCTCAGGCAACCTTTTGGATCTAATGAACACCTGTCCTTTGCTCAGCAGGTCCTCATATGGGTGGTTTGGATCCATGCTGGTTGCAAGAATAATGGTAAGGAGTTAGTATAAGGAGCATGACATTTGCTGCAAGCTTACAGTGAGTCTGTTCCACAACGTTATTGTTTGAAGCATGAAGGAAACAAACCGGTGGAGTATTTGCGCATCCAGCTGGTGGGTGGCTAAGGAGCCTGATTCTAGCGCTGGCAACGCCACCTCCTTTGCCACTGTTGTTGAAGGTGTGCCGAGATCCAAAGCTCCACCTAGTTTTGCAGCCGATGTTGAAGAGCTCGCTGAAGTAGCATTATCCTCTTCGCTGCCAACAGTCGACTCGCTTCAGATCAGAATAGCCACTTCGATCTATTAATTGGAAAGGCAAAATAATTTGACAAGAACCAGAAAGTGCCATACATGAATGCTGGCTGGTTAAGCACTTGGCTCGTAGCGACTCTTAAATAGCTCTCGAAATCACTATCTTCCGTCTCTAGACTAATGAGCTCCTTCCCATCGACGTGCTGGTCCAGAGCCTGGGAGAAACCAGCAAGACGCAAAGGTAGACCATTATTTAAGATGAAAAAAATGTATCGAGTCATTAACATATCAAGTAGAAGTAATGAGGTTGATCGATAACACACCATATCTAGAAGCACCTCAAGCAAAGCCTTTTCGCCCTTCAAGGTTAAGGTATCTTTGGAGCCATGAAGCTGCTCTTCGGCCACGAGTGACGGCGAATAGTGGCACGCGGTGGATGCTCTGCTAGTAGCATCATGTATCATCGGAACTGCCAAACCAAATCGCTTACACATGTCAGAAGAGAAGAGAAGAGAAGAGAAGGAAACCACGGCTACAGTAGAGTAGAGAGGCATGTACCTGAGGCGCGCGATGGCGACGGGGAGGAAGGTATAGAAGTGGTGCTCCTGAAGTTTGGAGAAGAGCTTGCAAAGAGGGGCGACGAGAGGAGGCTCCGGCTGGAATTCATGGAGGGAGGGAGCAAAGCAGGCAGGACGGAGGGAGATAGAGCGGGAGAGGTTCACTGTCGTCGCGGCACCATGCCTTTGTTCCTGTCCTGTCCTATCCTTCCTTCCTTCCTTCCTTGGTTTGGCGGGCTGGAGAGGGAGGAGATCACAAGACACCTCCTCCTCCTCCTCCTCCGTGATTGATATTCTTTTTACCAGCATAGCAGAGCAGGTGATTGAGATGTGTGCAGGCCAAACGGGAGAGGATAAGGCGCGCAAGCAGCACCATGGATTTGCTGCCAGGTGGGGCCTGCCGATTGCCATGCAAAATCATCAGCGGACTGGACATGGAAAGCTAGCCTCTCTCCTGTGTATGACGAAAGAGAAGGATCAGGAAAGCAGAACACGACATGAATGAATTCTCCTTGTCCTTCCTAGGAGTATACTGTATGCAGCAAAATGGAAATGTAACAGTCCAGGGTCGGAAAATAAAATGCGTTAAAGCTGAAATTGAGCTATTGCCCTGTTTTGATGTGAGAAAAATCAAGGCAGCCGCAGAGCTGCACACTGTGTCAGCAATATCGACTCGACTGATGAACTTATAAAGGCCAGAGAAAACAGCATATACTACCTCCATTTCAAATTATTTGACGTTTTTGACTTTTAAAAATCACGTTTGACCGCTCGTCTTATTAAAAAAATTTATGCAAATGTAAAAAAAATAAAGCATGCTTAAATTATATCTAATGATAAAACAAACCATAACAAGATAAATAATATTTGCACAAATTTTTCAAATAAGACGAGCGGTCAAACATGATCTTTAAAAGTCAAAAACGTCAAGTAATTTGAAATGAAGGTAGTACCCTAGAATCGTGCGAACCCCTCCTAAACCAAACAACCGCTCACCTTCGCAGCGTCAAGTCCGCGACCAGATGCTCCGCGGCCGAAGCCATGGCTTGAGTTCCCAGATAACATACTCTTCTTGCTTTCGGCCCTAATTAAGTTTCCACGGCTCCTGTATACTACTACTAGTAGCTACAGCACAAGCACATTGCACGAATACATCAACTTCCATAGCCCAGAATTTCGCCAACAACGTGCTCAATCCAGAGGAATCAGCGCCTGCTGCATCAAATCCAAACAGCTGAACAAATTCCATACTTTAGCTGAATCTTGATAGCAAATGTGGCACACGCACAACAAATTAGAACCTTAGCAAACTAAGACAAAAATAACAGGCACCAAAAACCAGATGTATCTCACTTTCCACAAATTTATTCCTGCCCACTCAGTCTCGCTTAGCAAGAAAAAACCAACAAGATGAAAACTGTATCTGCCTTGCCAATACAAGATCATGACATGAGAATTCACTTCTCTATCCCTTGTGAAATCACCTGAGCACCGAATTTTGCGCCATCATGTCCCTAGCCTAGTTAAATAATGCTACTATTACATGGCAAAAGAACCCTCAGGTGCCCCGGCACCTGCAGGAGCCTTCTTCTTTGGCTTCTCCACAACAATTGCTTGGGTAGTAAGCACCATCCCAGCCACCGAGGCAGCATTTTGCAAGGCGCATCTCGTCACTTTTGCAGGGTCAATCACACCAGCTTCCACCAAGTTCTCATGCCTGTCCGCCATGGCATTGTAACCAAACTCCCATTCACTCTCCATGATTTTATCTACAATCACTTCACCTTCAACCCCAGCATTATGTGCTATCAGTGCTGCAGGTGCCACTAACGCCTGAAAAATAACCAACAAAAAAAAATATATTAACATTCGACAGTCCAGTTTAAAATGCCAATGCACAACCCTAGATGAAAACAAATGTGCCAACAACGAACTAGTACAGCTAGACAATTTACATGAATAATAACCACTATCCAACCTGAATAATTTCACAAGATACAGATTACACGAACAGTCAGCATACAGTTCCAAATGCTATTCTACAATAGTTACTTAGATAAATTTGCGGTACAGATAGATAGTATAGTACCTTCTGAATTATATCGGCACCGAGGCGCTCTTCAGGATCCAAAGTCTCCTTGATGGCTGGTACAAATGTAGAAAGGTGAACAAAGGCTGCACCGCCTCCAGGCACAATACCTTCCTCTATGGCTGCAAAAGTTGCATTCTTCGCATCCTCAATACGAAGCTTGCGGTCCTCAAGCTCTGCCTCGGTTGAAGCTCCAACCTTTATCACAGCAACTCCACCAGAAAGCTTTGCAATTCTTTCTGCCAGCTTCTCAGAGTCATATGTCGAGTCTGTCTGGGAAAGTTCTCTCTTGAGCTGTGCAATTCTGGCCTGGATATCATCTTTGCTGGCAGCATCTGCTATAATGGTCGTGGAGGAACTGGAGATTGTGACTTTCCGGGCTATGCCGAGCTGATCAACTGTTGTGTTCTCAACTAGTAAGCCAAGATCTTTGGATTGATATTCAGCACCTGTAACAGAAGACAAGGAGACATATTAGTAGATAGAATAGAAAACTGGAACTACGCTCCAATTAATTAAATTCACAAATCGAAAGGAAGTCTGTTGAGTGGCACAGGCACATACAGTTCCAGCCCAGACAGCAAATGAAAGGCACATTAAGCTTGCCTATGTTCTACTAGCAAAGTAAGGTGTACAAATTTAAATAGATAACAAAAACAGCAAACAAAAAGAAAACCTTTGTTGCCCGATCTCACAATTTACTGTAAGCCAGAAGTGCATCAATAATTCAATATAGGAAAACCAAGCCATAACAACAGTAGTGAGGACTGTAACACAGTTGTTTATGTTAACAAAGACAAGAATCGCGATAGCACTGACCAAAGCCTAAACAAGCTTGAAAGAATGCAGCAAGTAGATTCACCTGTCACAATTGCTATATCCTGAAGAAGAGCTTTACGTCTCTCACCAAAACCAGGAGCTTTGATAGCAGCTACATTTAGGATTCCTCTAAGCTTGTTAACAACTAATGTTGCCAAAGCCTCTCCGCTGACATCCTCTGCAATTATGAGCAGTGGTGCTCTTAGCTGCGTCGTTTGTTCCAACAAAGGAAGTATTTCTTTTATCGATGATATCTTCTGATCAGTGACGAGAATTCGAGCATTTTCAAACTCAACGGTTGACTTCTCAGGATTTGTGACAAACTGAGGGGAGATGTATCCCCTGTCGATCTACAGATATAAGCAAAATGAGTAATTAGTGCAGCTAGGATCAAAACATAAATGGCAACAATCCTAGCAACGATAAGTACCTCCATTCCTTCTTCAACTTCAACTCTGGTCTCGAACGATGATGACGACTCAATCGAGAGAACACCATCAGGACCAACTTTTTCAATAGCTTCCGCAATCATGGTCCCAACAAATTCATCATTTCCGGCTGATATAGCAGCAACAGCTGAATTCAAAAGGCAGAAAGAGATAGAAAAAAAAGTTTAGACCACATATCCTTCGAGAGATGGTGCGCTCAACTATCTGATCTAGTAAAAAGAAAAATATGCAGATGTGCATATACAGTCATCACACCTTTAATATCCCCGCTACCCTTTACACGCCTGGACTTCTTCTCAAGTTCCTCCACTAGTTTTTGAACAGTCTTATCGATGCCTTTCTTAATAGACACGGGATTTGCACCTGAAGTAACACTCAGCATACCCAGCTTGATGATCTCCCTAGCAAGAACAGATGCAGTTGTGGTCCCGTCACCAGCGGAGTCATTTGTCTTGCTTGCAACCTATCATTTTTTTTGGAAATATAAATGCATGTATGATAAAGAATTACACCCATCATGAGGCAATGCTGAAATACAGCTAGGTAGCACAATGCTTCTTACTTCACGAATCAATGCAGCGCCAGCATTCTCCATCGGATCCGCGAGCTCAATAGCACGGGCAATGGTAACTCCATCGTTTACCACTTTGGGGGTACCAAACTCATCCAGGACAACATTCCTTCCTATAAATAGCAAAAACAATGGAAACCACGCTTGGTGTTAAGTGAAAACCTACAGCATCTAAGAAAAGCAAAGATAAGATAACATCACAACACGCAAGCAAAAGGGGCAGTGTCCACATCAGTGTATCGTGGTTGAATCTGATAGGAGGAAACTCTCAAATGACAGAAAGCCTGCTCTAGATAGTATGAAATCCTGCTCCTCATTTTGGTAGAAGCTTTGTCCATTTTTTGCAAGTGAATCAGTAGAAGTATCATAGCAATAAAAATGGCAGAGTTTGGCTGCAACATTCGACATTCACCATGCTAGCTAAGCACCATACCACCTCCGTTAAATCAGACATTTGCATAACAGCATGAAACTGGAACCTAAGGACGATACTATCGTAGTAAACGTATTGTAAAGTAGCAATTACATTTCCCAACTTACATTACAGAAGGGCGGTACTATATCATCAACCAAAAAAAAACGAAAAAAAAAACGCAGCGCTGTGTACAGCACACCTAGATCGAAAAGGACAGCAGAAAGAGAGAGAAAAAAGAACCTCTAGGGCCGAGGGTTACTCCGACGGCGGCGGCAAGCTTCTCGACGCCGGCCTGGAGGGATGCTCTGGAGCTCTGGTCGAAGGCGATGTCCTTGGCGGAGGCGCGAACCACAGACTGGGGGCGACGGCGCCCGGCTCCGGGAAGCCTCGCGGTGGATGCCCTCCCGCTCCTCCCGGCGGCCCTCTTCTGGAGGCAATTAAAAAAAAAAGTAGTTAGCACCTGCGGTTGATCAGAGAGAAGGAAACCAAAGGAGGATCACGTACGTAGAGGGCGGAGGAGGAGCCGAGGAGGAGGGCGGAATCGGTGGTGGGGATGGTGGCCATGCCCAAGTGCGGGTCTAGCTAGGGTTTTGGAGTTGGCGGCGGCGGCGAGACGAGGAGGGAGAGCTGGAGGAGGAGGAGGAGGAAAGGTTAGTAGTAGTAGTTTGTTTTTTTTGAACCTAGTAGTAGTAGTTTGTTGGGTACAAAGAAGCCGGGCGAGGGTTCGCGAAGGATTCTAGAACGTTCCAGGCACGTTTAGCTTAGGTTGGTCACTCGTGCGTATCTGGTGTGTTTTGTTTTTCTTTCTTTTGGATAACTCGGTGAAAATAGAGGGCATTGAAATCTTCTTGAGTAAATGAGCGTCTCTTTTTTTTAACCTCTCAAAACTGAGTATAAATGTTGTATATGTTTGTGCATACAAGGATCACTCATCAACGCACACTATACAACCAAACCTACACCACCTATACGCAGCTACAAGATCCACGTCCCTCGAGAGATCATCAGACGAAAGTGAGCGTCTCAGTACACTCGGTTCTCTAGTCTTGCTGTGTCTACTACTGAGTTTTTTTTTTTAAAAAAATCCTCTTTGAATTTATAGCCCTCTATCTATGTACTTTAAAAGGAAAGGAAAAACTGGCGAGTTCTTTCTGCATTTCATATGAATATCTATAAAAAAAATATCGAGTGCAATCAGATTGTTCATCAATACATGGACTCAATCCCACTTTTTGTCCCTGACATTTCCGAATTCAAATCAAGTTACATTAGTCCAAGCTGTCGAAACAACAAAAGAATGTCTTATCTTCCTCACCTCTGAATCCCTCAACTGTAATGTCCACACCCACAGATGGAACTAATGTCACACCTATCGCGTCCCTAATGTTAATGCTTTGTAATAATCCTGTGTGTCCGTCCGTCTGTATGTACATGAGCACATCTATCATCATCTACACTGTTGGTCTAACACAAACCAACGGGAATTCTGTCGCATGCCGCTGGTGGGAAACATCGTCGTCAGACATGGCCCGACAAAACTGCCACCCATCCGATGAGCTGCCACCAGAAAAAGAAAAAGAAAAAAAGAATGAATCGAATGGCTGCAGAGCATAACCCCCACTGTTGTCCGCTACTGCGATCATCTTCTTGACAATGCTAGAAGGGCCACCATCTTTTCCTTTTATTCTCCAAAACTGGTAGCTCTGCAGAGGCAGGTGACAACGGAGTGATATACCGAACAAAAAACAAAGCATTTTGTAAATAAATGATAGCAAGACGCTAAACAGTACCTCCTTCTGGATATATCGAGTTGTAGTGCACCTCAGCCCAAAAGCTCAAGCATATAACTGCATAGTTCATTAACAAGATATGAAGGTTTTAGTAGGTACGTAAAAGCAGCAGTACTCATCAACTGAAACAAGGACGGAGAAATGCAACATACGTAACAGGCATCAAAACTAAATTTCACGATGCTTGCTGGATCAAGTATGATGTTCAACAGCAATGAAAAAATGAACAAAGAGAAGCTACCTCTTTTTGATTTCTCGACAACAGGAAGAATTTCAATGTAGCATGTATCTCTGAATGATGTCAGGATGAAAATCTTTACGCCGTACTGCACAAGCCAATGCAAAACAGTTTTGAGTTTCATGCAATCAACAAGCAGCAAGGTCTGCTGACCGCTAGAAGTATCCCTATTGATTCTCGTGTTAAGCGCTACCAATCCAAATCGATTCTGATAATGGAAAATCATATAATGTGAACATCGAAAGGCTTATGCATAGCACAAAAATGAAGGGTCAAGGAAAAACAAATTTACCGAGTCTGCAGCAGCCTGCAATGTAACGTGGTCACCCCACTCTCCACTCCTGGTTTGTTTATTTAGCATAACAGAATGAGGAGACATGGATTCACGCTAAAATCGGAGCATTTGCTGATAATATATTAAATCGGGCAAGTACTTACCTTGACATCTTTTTAAGATATTCCTTGTAATCCATAGGGACATATCCCGCATAAAACTCGGGATGAGATTCGAGCTGTGACGCAGTTACAAGGAGTTGAGACGAAACATACTTGAGAATGAAAAAAATCTTGAATCCATGATGAACAATAGTTTTCTAACAATGCAGGTAATCAGAGTCAAGTCATCTGCATGCATACAACTGACTGGGAACTGTATACTCTATTTATGACAATACCAGCACGATAGATGAAAACAGATATTTACCCGTGAAATGTACATGCATATGGATGGAACCCCACAAATGGACTGAAACTAGTAATTTTTGACAATACTAACCTGCTTGACCACTTGTTGCCGGACAAATCTATGATGTTCAGGAGTACGGTAAAATTGATCGGACAATGCTCGAAACTGTGTAAAATGGACCAAACAAAAATACATCATTAGTTCTAGAAGTGAGAAAACACAACCTGTGAACATGCTATGTGCGAAAGGGGAAACTGAATTCCGTCAATCATACCTGACAATTGCCATCTCCATTAACCTTGAGATCGACCAAACCATACAGTACTAACCTAAGAAGGAAAAAAATAAATCACATCTGTGAGTAAAATGGTGTTGTATCATGAAGACTGATGCGCGTTATGGACAGCCAGAACACTATTATTAGTTTTATGAGGCGTGCAGTAACTATAACACGGTGATGACTGATGAAACATTCAGTATTTCACAGTTTTGTACCGGTCAAGGAGTCTTTGATGATCTGAAATTGCTTCATCAACTGAAGGAATGTCTCCGTTTGTTTTAGGAACATGCTGCAACAGCAAAAGGAATGGATTAACAAGTTGGTCAGGTATCCCCAAGGGGAAAAAATACCCTTGAAAAACATGGAGAATAAGAAGCTACAGGTTTGATGAAATCAAACATTATTATCTGCGACAATATATGATCCCTCTAATACCCAGCAAAAAGTAGTAATATATCCCAATCCCTTACAATTTTAGCAGAAACAGTATCCAGTATATAGAGAGGATAACCTACCAATGTAAAATTTTGATCCCCTGGAAAATGCACAGAATAGGAAGTATCTTGCACGATCAATGACCACAGGGGAAGTGACTACTTACAGGAACAGGAACCATGTCGTTCAATCTTTTCCCAACTTCGCCATCTAGAGCGGAGAAGTCATCGAGAAGCTCTATTAGGCAGGTGTCTCCATCTTTGGCATCATCGTCTCCAGGGCTTGAACACGAGGTAAATGGTTCCCTGCCCTCTGGCTCCTGAGAAGCTGGAGCTGCAGCACTACCTTGAAATGAAAAGTACAAGCAGTCAGCACAAAAGCTGCATGGTTTGAGTTTGCAATCTTTTGTTGCGAGGGGGCATAAAATACCTGAGGCAGCTACATGGACAATGCGAGGCTCAAACCATTCTTGTGTGAGGACAGCAGAACGGTTGTCATGAGCGGCGGATGCTCCAGATGCTTCGGCCAGGGCAATTTGGGATAACTCCTCCTGGAGGGCTTGCGCGATGATCTCGTCGTTCTCAACATGTTCAATGCTGATGTGATCAGAGTTATCGGCGTTGTTGTCGTCAACAGGCGGGGTGCAGCCGGTACAATCGGTGGTGGTGTTTTGGGCAGAGTAGTCGTCGGGAAGTCCAGCGGGGAGGAGATGGTGAAGGCCCCATCGGATGATATCTGGATCCAGCTTGAACAAGACCATAGCTTGACGACGGAATCAGTATCTGCAGGCATGTTTCCTATTATTATTGTGGGAAGAAGAAGCGCTACAGTACAGGGATTGAATTCCAGGCCAACAGAAATAGAATTGAAACAAATATATATCATCAGCAAAACAGAGAGATAGGGTTCTCTGGAATCGGAAATTTGGTTTGCTTACTGGTGAAGGAAGAAGTTATTGTAGGACGGAAGCATCCGACCCCAAAGCAGATTCCAAAGAAGATGATGATGGGGACCTTACGACGACGACGACGAAGAAGGCGCCTCTGAGGAAGAAAGCAAGTTAGTTATGGAGGAGGATTGGGGGAAGCGTGGCGTCAGAGAAGGGGAGACGAATCAACACAAACCCTAGCCTACTGATGTGATGAGACGGGAGGGAGGGGAAGCGATTCGATTTCGCCCAAGGGACAGAGACCGACATGTGGGTCCAAAAGAGGCCGCCCCGCCTGCCCTGCCAGAGGAGGAAGAAGGGCGGTGCCGGACCCACACGTCGGAGCCGACTTCCTTGAACCGCCCGCCCCGCCGGCCTATCCTCTTTTTCTTCTTTTTTTTTTCAAATCAAATACGACTGTAGTGTAGGGTGGTATACTTCCGTGACAAATTCCAACTGCCACCACATCGCAACTCTTATCTAAACGCTACGTACAAAAACATTGTACATCGCCCTCACGTATTCCTTCCTTGCAATCTCGTTAACCAAGCACGTTTCTAGAATTCCGGACTAATGATACTAGTCAAATTCCAACTGCTGCACTCGTCCACTCCACATCCAATTTGATACACAAAATACAATTGACAAACGTTGAGATCGGCGCCCTAGATTTCTTTTTTTTAAGAACCGGCGCCCTAGCTAGTACTACTTCCTTCGACAAGGGCCGGCCGGAATGCTTTTGTTCCCGCCTTATTTTCTTGTTGGGCCTCTCGTCCATCGGGGCAATCCCAATTGCATCAGAAGA
The DNA here is from genome assembly GCA_012490785.1 of Eragrostis nindensis. Taxonomy (NCBI): domain Eukaryota; kingdom Viridiplantae; phylum Streptophyta; class Magnoliopsida; order Poales; family Poaceae; genus Eragrostis; species Eragrostis nindensis. Next base: position 261,237 of record JAAXCT010000886.1, read on the forward strand.
TGACTAGTGTCGAGTTTTTTGTTTTAGAAAAAAAACATTTTTTAAGACAAAAAAAATGTCTTCTTGCACGATAAAAGTATATACATGTCAAACAACAAAGTGAGCCGATACAAATCAGTCTTGTGCAGAAGCTAAAAGTGAAACACCTTTCACGCCCCATGCGACGCTTTAGCAGCACTATTTTTCGACTATCTTGCAAATGAATTGTATATCGTTGCCTTTGTCCTTGTGGCCCCAAGGCACCAGAGCCTAGTCATTGCCACAACTAGTATGTTTTTCTTTCTCGAATACGTAGGAGAGCTGCGTATCTTTGAATTAAGAAGAAGAGCAAAAGTTGTTACAAACTACGTAGAGCACGAACAGACTCGCGCCTACCGTCCTCCCAGTTTCCTCCGGCAGGACCCCTATTACATAGTGGATTACTCGCTAATTAGACAACCCAAAGCCCGCGCTCCGGCCTGGACCCATGTTCTGGCCTGATCTCGTATCGCCAAAGCCAGCACCTGCGCCGATCGCTCATTCCCTTGGAAGAGGCGAGCGTTCCTCTCTTTCCAAAGCTCCCAGGTGGTGAGCATGAACAACGTGTTGATCGTTTTCCTTTTGGCGCCATCCGCCGCACTCGGCGCCACCATGCCAGCGGAGTGATCGTGGACGCCGTGAAAGTGCATTGACATCCTGTCCAGCTGAGAACATGCCACCACACCTCTTTCGCATATGGGCAGTGATGAGGACATCTCACATGGTCCTCCATTGGTGTTCAGCAAAGCTGAATTGTATCCTCTCTTCGGTACTGAAGAAATAGAGTCGAGGTCGACTCCTTTCAAGGAGGGGATGATGATAATGACATCACTCATAATCTTCTAATAATGGTGCGTGCTGAACAAGACCATGAACCTCACCACACTGAACCAAATAATGTTATCTACATAGGATCATTAACTTGATCCATTGTCAAACGACTACGACAAAAAGGTGAATCTGTTCCTTAAATATTGTGAGCATGCCTTCACTAAGAATTATTTACTACCTAATGAAGGTGCATTGCTTGTTCTCAGGTTTGAAGCACAATTCAAGGACGGGTCAGCCACTAGAAATCCAATGGGACCAAGTTGGAGTCGATGTGATGACGAGCAGTTTCAACCTTCAACTTCACAACAATGTTTGTACCAATCTGTAAGGTTCCAGATTAAGTGTTATACATAGATGTAAAGCTTGTGAAGTCTACTTTCATATGTAACAAACCGTACATCAATTAGAGCTGTGTGGAAAGAGTTATGTTGATATTGGTGAGAGCAGTTACCGAAGACATCCAGACGATATTCAGATTCTGATCTTCCATTTCACAGTGAGTTCTGGACCAATCTGGGATGTTGCAACCCATGTGTCATATATGGATGGAAAGCTTTTGAAGTCAAGTTTCAAATGCAATAAACGGTGACTTTGTTGAAGCTACGAGGAAAGAGTTATCTCTGTTTTTGTGAGAGTTGTTCCTGAAGACACTCAGATTCTGTGTCCAATGTTCAAGCCAAGAACTGTACCAATCCAGCCAACTTGGGCATGAGTGCCATACACTCCTGGAAGCGTCTTGAAATCTACTTTCTAACGCATCCAACCGTTCATCATTTGGAGATGTGTGAAGAGGATTAAGCTAGTTTTAGTGAACACTGTCTCAGGCCCAAGTTCTGTCGAACTGGGCCTGGCTAGAACCATTTCAGCCCAGCTAGAAGGGATGTTCCTAGTATAAATAGCACTCTCCTCTGTCCTGAAACCCTAACCACGAATTTGAGAAAAAGAAAATAGAGAACCCAAGTGCTCTTGTCCTCAAGGTTGTGCCATAGCTGTCCCTTGAGGATTGGGAGTTGTTCTCTACCACTTGTTCTTGTGTTTCGTTGTGATTTGCAAGAGCATCGCCTCTACCTTTGCGTGGTTCAGGTAAGGCATCGACCAAATTGTGTGGTTGGGCGAAATCATTTGTCACAGATGGCTGCTAGAGCAGCTGTTGGTGCCATCGGTTCGTCAGGTTGCACGGGTCAAGTTATCCCCAGATCCTATGACGAGAAGATCGGGCAAGCACCCCGCATCAGGCAGTTCACCAGGATATGTGCTGTCGTCTCGTCGCTTTGGTCGCAGAACCAGCAAGCCTTGTGCGCGTCCGGGCCATGGCGAATGCGTCGGTCTGCAGTCCATATCCTTCGACGGAAGACGAGCCATACAAAAATCTTCACTTTGAGGGGCGCCCAAGACTTCCAGATTAGATTTCCTCTGTTGAACTTGATCGAACCCTGTTGCAGCATTTCGTAGGCAGATTTCGCAGAGTACTGACCATTGGCGGTCCATCTCCATATGAATCTATCTTCGGAAGCTGTCAGCTGCATTCCTTGGAGGCGCGCCAAGAGGTACACGTACTCAACGATTGCTTGTACTGAGAATGGTCCCTCCGTCCAGCTCTCATTCGGTATTGCTTCCGACAACTAGTATGCTTGATCTGAGAATAGTAGCAAGTCAGCAAAGCAAATAAACAACCGTGTATGTGGCTTTGATGGTCTCTTCTGAACAAAGCGAAATCTAGCCCCACACAGCAGACAGCACAAACTTCTCTTGATCAGCTACCAACATGTTGAAACACCAAATTACTACTACGTGGCCATCACCTTTGACTGAGCGCCGCCCCCCTCCTCCCTCCGTCGATTCCCTACGCGCCGGGAGCACCACACCCGCACCACCAAGAGATGATGCCACCACCATGCATGCCGCGCCCTTAAGGATGATGCGTCATATCGAGGGCCATTAATTGGTGACTCGGCGTAGCAGATCGAAGTTCCGATGCCATAGAAGAAACGGCGGCGAGGAAGAAGACCCCATTGCCTTCATCCTTAGTTGTTCCGGTAGTCAGAGAGCTTTGGGAGCGACGCGGGGGCAGGCTCTATGCCCAAAAAAACAAATGTGATGAAGACAGGCAGACAGTTCGCGGCCACCGAATCGAATCCAATAGCGAGAAACCAACCAAAAGAGCACTTACAACGATATTTCACGCGTTCTCATTCTTTTCGACAGAAAAGCCATAAATTGGCTTCACACAAGTATTGTTTATTCCAGAAGCAAATTAAGAGAAAGTGATGTGCCCCGACGTCGATCGACACAACAATATACTATATGTATTATTTTCGTTTTGAAGCATTTTCCTCGGACGACCATGCATCAATTAATCTTCAGGTGCTTCATTAATTTGCTTGCTCAGTCTTATTAACAATTTGTGATCAGTCCGTGTTGTTGATCAGCACAAGCCTGGCTTAATTACTCGGGTAGAACTAGCTAGTACCAGGTGAGGATAGATAATTAAGTGAAGCAGCAGCAGCAGGCGGCTTGAGCTGCACTCAAGTGAAGATGGGATTCACCACCTGACGATTGATGTGATGAGGCGATCCCACCCAACCCAACCATATGCCCACTAGTATTACAGTAGCAGCAAGCAGTGTTGGTTGGTTGGTACTGTATTATAAGTCTGGATTACAAGGGAAGACAAAGAGAAAAGCCGCCAAGCAAGCAACGCAATGTCGTAAGTGGTGGTAGGCGGACCTAGCTAGCTAGCTAGCTTTCCCCGGCCGGCTTCCATCGATCGATGAAGATGAACCCGATCGACGATGCAACCAACAATTAACGTGCGTGTCCGCTACTCCTTAATCGTGGATCTTGCTGTTGATCGATGGTTCTCCGCCAATTACCTCTATCTATCTAGCTGCAGCATCCATCGTATATTAATTACCCTCCATGGAGAGGATATATATCCATCCATCCATCCATCGATGGCGCCAGGCACCAACCAATTAGGCAAAAGAGTGTTATATATATTAGCTAGGATGGCGCATGGTCGAGCTGCAGTATTGTTTTGGTAATAGTATCGGTTTATTACCCGCCACCACACCACCGCACGCATCAGCAGCCGGCACCAACATCGATCGTCTCTTTCGTCGACAGCTACCTCCCAACCCCTCGATTGACATATCGGCCGCCTCGATCTACACACGTACTACGTACTCTCCCTCCCTCCATATATCGCCTTAAATTATATACATAGCTTGCTTCAACATCCACTTGATATCCGTCCTCGATCGAGGTCCTCTTCTTCTCCCATGCTCCATCGCCCTAGCTAGCTACAACTGAGATAGTATATAGCAGGAGATAGAACACAGGGCATGGCCATGGATTACCTTCATCATCAGCAGCAGCCTCAGGCCGGGCTAACAGACCACCATGCTCCTCCTCCGCCTCCCGTGGTGCGTACCTTGATCATCCATCTCTTGTTATATATGCATGCATTCGTCGTTTCAGAAAGCTAGGTGTACATATTTTCATGCCTGGTTAAGAAGCGAGACTGTATAATAATCTTTGCACTCCCAAGTACGTAGTACTACAATCGGATCAGTTGCCCCTTTCCTATTTATTACATGGATCAGGAAGAACATAAATTCAGTTAAACTGAGAAGAATTCAATTCTAGTTTGATGCATGCTCACCTGAGCCTTCATTACATTCACGGAGGGAGAGCTCTGCAACGTGGCGTGACGTAGTAGCAACGTTGCCGGCGGCATTTCTTTGATTTCAACCTACGCTAAGCTTCTTCTTTGCCGCCGTCAATAAATGGGCCCAGTTCTTTTATCTAATGGGCCGGTATTTTAGATGGGCCCGGCCCAACACGAATTTGCTCCTTGTCCTGTGTTGTTGATTCTTCTTTCTGACTTTTGAAAACAAAAAAAAAAAAAAAACAGTCGCAGCGGACACGTGGCAGCAGCGTGATGCGTGAGCAGCGGCGGTTGGCGCTGGAGCAGGAGGTGGCGAAGCTGAAGCAGCAGCTGTCGAACGAGGAGACGGTGCACCACATCCTGGAGCGAGCTCTGCAGCCAATTGGTGGCCTCCGCAGCAGCAGCATGATGATCCTCCCGGCCTTCGTCCCCAGCAAGGCCAAGGAGCTGCTGGCCGAGCTCCTCCTCGTGGAGCAGGAGATCGCCAGGCTGGAGGCCCAGATCCAACAGATGAAGGGAGGCCCAAAGCAGGATGAAAAAGGGGTGGCTGCTGCTCCTAATAATACTCCAACGCCAACACCAACAACACCATCGTCATCGGCGAGGAGGAGCAGCAAGGACGATACGATCAAGTCCATGTTCTTCATCACCCAGGCCATGGACGGGGAGTACCTCAACAAGCGGGACAGCAGGCTAGTAAGGCACGCAGCCATGAGCCCCAACCAGAACAACAACAACATCTTCAGCAGGAACAACAAGCCAGCAGCAGGAAATTATAAGCAGGCGGAGCTCCCCATAATGATGAAAACAAACAACAATATGCTCGTGAAGCAGCAGCCGAACAAGCTGTCGGAGAGGATCGTCAAGTGCCTCGTGTGCATCTTCATCAGGCTGCTCCGGTCGTCGCGAGTGGCGGAGCTGGCGGACAAGCAGACCTCCTCCTCCGGCAGCAGCAACGGCAGCTTCAGGATCGACACGGGCCTCCTGATGAACGACAAGCAGGACAGGAGGGGCGGCCAGCAGGATCACTACGGCATCTTCGCCATCCAGGACGCCATCGTCAGGGACATCGGACCCTACAAGAATCTCGTCAGGTTCACCTCCAGCTCCTTGGACCTCATGAGAGCCTTCTCCACCTCTCCCCTGCTCACCAAGCTCAGGGGGATGCTGGAGGCGCTGCAGCTGGTGGATCTAAGGTTCCTCAGCCACCAACAGAAGCTAGCCTTCTGGCTCAACGTATACAACACCTGCATCATGCACGTACGGCTGTTTTTGTTCATTCATCTGCACTGATCGATACAAGTTGCTGAATCTCATATACTTATGTCTGATGACAGGGGATTTTGCAGCACGGATTGCCCTCAAACTCTGAAAAGCTACTCGCACTCAAAAACAAGGTACTAGCTTGTTCTCTTTTAATTATTATCTGCAACAGATAGTATTTGTGGTAAGAAAAGAGCCTTTAATTTCTGCAGGCAACCATCAACGTTTCAGGCCAAAAGTTCAACGCCTTGGTGATTGAAAATTTTATCTTGAGGCAACCATCCAGCGTGAAAGAAGTAAGTCTTTGTTCGTTAGGAATTTTGATCTAGGATAGGATAATTAGGACATGCGCGCCATAACGACGTTACTGCCTGTGGGGTGAAGGAATTCTGGAAATGCGATGTGGACGTTGAAGAACAGGAGGTGAGGGGTCTGTATGGGCTCAGCACCTCGGAACCCAACATTCTGTTTGCGCTCTGCTGTGGCATCAGATCATCTCCAGCCGTAAGTACTCGATCATCACTACGTACGTACTGGAACTAAAATGAGTTTTATTAAAACTCATCCTAGTGCTTGTCTAATTTATTATGCAGCTGAGAATCTACAAAGCAGATCGTGTGCTGGTGGACCTGGAGAAGGCAAAGCTGGAGTATCTGCAGGCATCGCTGGTGGTGACCTCCACGAGGAGGCTGATGATCCCAAGCCTGATACACTCAAACATGCATGACTTTGCAAAGGACATGGAGTCGTTGGTTCGATGGATATGCGAGCAGCTCCCGACATCGTGGTCGCTCAGAAAATCCATGGTTGACTGCTTGAGGGGGCAGGCCCATTCCAAGGTGGACGATGTGGTGGACGTGATTCCCTTTGACTACGAGTTCCAGTACCTGCTGCCCATGTGAACTACGTACACCACGCGTAAATTAAGTGTGTGTTGTGTTTTCTCTCTTTTTTGAGAATCGAGTGCTATATATACACAAATTTAATCAGATGTATAGAATTTGACATGGAAAAAAGGATATGTATATTTGACGCTCCGTGATTCTTTTATATATATAAAAAGGGGAACTTCTATTTTATCGAGCATCCAGCTGGTCGACGAACAGCCATAGCATCATGTTTTCATTCATATTTCGTCTTCTCATGCAATGGAACAATATGTATGTTGCATTTGGTTGTAAAAAGAGAAGATGTTTGAACGGAGGGAATTGTAGTAGAGATCCATACTGCCAACGAAAGTGAAGTACCTATGCACGGGGCTTCGGCGTCGTACGCGGCCGGTGAGCTGAAATTCTGCCGGGCGCAAAGTACACTCTGCGCTGTTAATGTCGTATAAAGCAGCATCCAACGACGTTGATTGGATGGTCGATCTATTTGTGGCCGTGTCATGTGCGGAATGCAGTCAAAGTCAGTGGTTCTTGGAGCAATATACTGTACAGTATGCGGCTCTTGATAAAAACCTCTTGGACATGTCGTAAATTGTAGTACTACTAGTGATGTTGTCCTGAAGCAGGATCTTTTGCCACTAGATCAGTAGACCACAAGTGATTGTTACATTCCTGAGGCTGGGCCGTGTTGTTTGAGCGAGATAAGCATTCATTCACTTTGACTTGACTGGAGAAATACAGATTCAGTTAAACAGACAGGAGACAGAGGGGGAGGGGCGTTTCTTTTGTCTGTCAGCAACAAACAAATGCACCGTACTGTAGTCTCTTGTGTCTGCCAGAGACTTGACGTGTGCAAGTCGTCGTCCTTCTTCCTGCGGTAGTAAGAGTGCAAGCCTAGGACACAAGAAAGAGAAAGAAGAGCTTGCATTTGCATTGGTTGGTCAATGATCGATCGCGGGCTGCTGCCGAGACTTGTCCTTGAACACTACTATTGCGGCAGGTGCGTTCAATGGAGATGCATGCAGCAGCTATGGATGGACGGGAGGACCAGTCTTGCACGCCATGCAGCTCAATCCTGTCCATGTGAGCTGTTCAGGCTCAACAATGCAGTGAAGCTCACTCCACTCATCGGTCTTGAATCTTTGCAGAGGAGGCGTCATGTGGGTCAGAAACAAATGGAGAGTCGCCGTCGATGCTGACCTGACCTGACCTGAGCTGAGCTTTCATACTCTCTGGGCTCGCCTCGGTGGGGTCGTAATCAAAGACTCGACGCCATTTATTCCTTTCTTAGTAGTACTCATATCCAAGACCGCGAGTTTCGACGACGATGGAAGAACACAAACGGACCGGTCAAATCTGATCGCGGCCGCTGTGACTTCCGAAGTGCGTTGCAGTGCAGGAATAGGAGACATGCATGAACTGTTGGACTAGAATGAACACACACTACTGGGAGTACTCCTCAATCTTCAGTGGTTGTTCTAGCTAGCTTGAACTAGAGAATACATGGATGGATTTGTTACTCTCCTTGCTTAGCTAGAGGAGGCCTTGAGCACGTCCTAATTGGTTGGAGCATGCATGGAGTGGAGATACTAGTGAAAAACGAAGAAGCATAGGAGTACAAAGTAAGACTAGCTATAGCTAGACGGGCACTGTTCTTGCGTGCGCGACCGCGGGGCCCTCCTCGTCGTCGTTGTCGCCGGAGAGCTCCTCGAGGGACTTTCCCTTGGACTCGGGGACGAGCAATGTGAGGAGGAGCCCGAGGAGGTTGCAGAAGGCGAGCACGAAGAGCGAGTTGCGGACGCCGATGCCCGCCGGGTAGCCGTGGTCCGCCTTGGCCTTGTCCTTGTTCTGCGCCGCGTAGAGGAAGCCGAAGGAGCCGACGATGGCGCCGGCCTTCCCCGCGGCGGCGGAGATTCCGTGGCAGGTGGAGCGCAGCCTGGCCGGGAAGATCTCGGCGGGCACGATGAAGGTGGTGGAGTTGGGCCCGAAGTTGGCGAAGAAGAAGGTGAAGGCGTACATGACGAGGAAGCCGGCGTGGTTGCCCGGGGTGGTCCAGTGGTGGTAGGGGACGGCGAGGCCGAGCATGAAGACGCACATCATGGCGAAGCCCATCATCTGGATCTTGAAGCGGCCCAGCACGTCGATGAGCGCCACCGTGAACCAGTAGCCCGGGACGGTGCCGCAGAGGGCGACCAGCGTCTGGGCGCTCATGGTGCGGCCCTTGGGGATCCACCCCACGGCCGTGAACATGTCCTTCTGGAACAGGTTCTGGCTGTAGAAGGCGATGTCGAGGAGGAACCACGTGGACGCGGTGCCGATCAGGTGGAGCCCGTGGCGGCGCGCGAACTCGCCGGAGAACAATCCCCAGGACGAGCTAGAGGAGTTCTTGGTGGCGTCACCATCAAGACCATGACCATCAACACCGGGAATCTCGACCTGCAGCACCCTGGACATGTCCGCCGCCGCCTGCTTGGCGTTCTTGGCCACCAGCGCCGTGTACCGCGCCGTCTCCGGCATCTTCATCCGCCAGTAGTAGGTGAGCAGCGCGGGGACGGCGCCCAACATGAGGATGAGGCGCCACACGTAGTCCGCCTCGGGCACGGTGGACGTGGAGGGGGCGTCCTGGTACGCCGGCGCCGGGTAGCGCGCGCGGAACGCCGCGGAGATGACGAGCGTGACGATGCCGCCGGCGAGGATGCCGAAGCCCTGCATGGCGAACACGGCGGCGATGAAGGCGCCGCGGGTGCGCTTGTTGGCGTACTCGGACATGATGGTCGCGGAGAGTGGATAATCGCCGCCGATGCCGAAGCCGAGCCAGAAGCGGAAGAAGCAGAGCGTGGCCATGACGGAGGTCGGGGTGTGCCCAAAGGACAAACCGGACGCGACGGAACAGACCACCATGAGCATGAGGGTCATGCCGTACACCCGCTTCCGCCCCATCTTGTCGCCCAGCCAGCCGAAGAAGAGCTGCCCGGAGAGGGTGCCGCAGAAGGCCACGCCGTTGACCGCCGCCGCCACGTTGGGCGGCAGGCTGCCCGGGTCCGCCGAGCCCTCGCCGCGGTAGTAGTAGATGCGGCCCAGGAGCTTGGTGACCAGCGAGATGCAGAAGAGGTCGTAGGCGTCGGTGAAGAAGCCCATGCCGGCGATCACGATCGCCGTGAAGTGGTACCACTGCGTCTTGGCCGCGTCCAGGGCGCTCAGCACCTGCAGCGGCTCCCCTCCGCCCGCCATCTTAATTCTTGATTGCTGCTGGCTTTGCTGGGGAGAAGATCGATGAACCAACCGAACTTGCCAACAAGAGCAGAGCAGAGAGAGGAGAATAAATAGGGAGCAAATGACGTCGTCCGCCGCTGCGCTGCGACCAAGGAATATGCTAGTACTATGCCGCGCGCACAGCACAGGTTCTTTTTCTCTTTCCTTCTGCTGGCTTCATTCATTCAACAGAATGGAACGGAAAATCTTGGACGCCTGTTGCGATTCTACCGCGCGATTTGTTATCAAGCTCATTTACCCACCGGACGAATATTCTCCTGTTCTGGTGTCTTATTCCACCACTAGTACCAATGCACGTGCGCCACGCACGTGATAAACTTAAATGCATCACTTGGCAGGAATAGGTTGATTTTTACCGATCGAAACAATGGCATGGCCATCAGTATTATGGTACAGATCACTCTTGTACTGATAAGATTGATCACTCTTGTACTGATATATGACAACTGCTCGATGAAAGATACCATGTCTACCTGCTGCATACATGTAATTAGAATATCATTTACAATAGTGTGTTCTAAGAAGAAAATTCTTCATGATTTTGCATGAAAATTTTATCCACCAGATGAATGGCACAAATGATTAGATAAACTTCCATTGAAACCGAATATATCACCATAATTAAAGAAAATTTTAACAAAATTTGATGAAAACTATATCACCATAATTAAAGAAAATTTTGACAAAATTTGATGAAAACCATATAACATTCAAACTCAAAATTGAGCTTTAATTCCACATGTATAATAAAAAAACTACAGTATGACCTTGATTCACTTTAAAAGAACAATCCCCTAAAAGAACGAATTCAAAATTCAAATATATACAACCACGAGTTTTGTACACTTTTGTGGTGGGCCCGCCATTAACTGCCATTGCAAATACCGGTCATTTGTAAATATGGTTTGTCTTTGATGTTGACCACAGATACAATAATTTTGGAAACACGGCTACAAATTTTTCTGTAGTAGTGCTAGAAAGGTTGAGCAAATTATATGACGGCAAGGTGGTGCGAGGTATTCAGAGTATCGTGAGTTGGCTTAAATAATTACTGGTTTAAAAACGGTGTTCAGAGGATTCATCTGCTACATGCCCGTGAGTTGCAAAAGAATCCAAAATAAATGTGACGAGATAATAAAATTGACTGACTGTAGCTAACAAACCATATTGAATTCATCTGTAGTATGTCCATGCCATAGAAATCTGAAATGAACCTAAAAAATCATCTGCTAGATTGACCTTGCCAACTAAAAGAGTGATTCCCAAAGCCTTTCACTGAAGAAGAGTACTACTTTAGACTCTCATCCCAGCCAGAGATAGACTACCTCCCACCAATGGGAATAGGCTCTGAACATTACATCGCCAAGAGTCTGAATCGAGCAATGAACTCCTGGGCTTTCTCTGTCGGTTCTTGGATGCATATCCTCAAGTTGTCAGTAAATAACCTAAAAAGAACTTTTGAAAATAAGAACTTGATAATCCCTGAATATTGGGCTTGTTGGTTTCCTGGATCTATTGCCTTACATTCTTTGAAGAAGATCTATAGCAGAAATGCAGACACAACCAGTTGTTAAAATAACGAACAATAATGGGAAGACTTGAAATATTTGAACAAAGGCTCTTTTATACAGTGTGAATATTTTAAGCATTCAAATTTTTGGAAAGTCAAGAAGATTGTTGAAAAATCTTGGGTTCCACTCCATGTTTGAGTAAGTTTCATATTTTAAAAAAAATATCAGCCAGAAAGGACAGACCTCTAATTGTGCATAAAGTGTCTATTTTAATTTTATTATCCAATAAGGTACTACTTGGTATTGTCATACCAGAAGATCTACATACGGAATGACTACCAGAAGATCTACATACGGAATGACTAAGACTTTGTTGGAGTCTACATGCCAGTGGCAATGAAAAAAAAACGATGACAAAATTCCATGGGTACTACACATTCCATGGCTACTGCTATGTTTGCTCATCTACTGATGTGCATTTCAAGGTAACATGGAAAAAGCTTTTTGGATATCACCAACCAGACACCTCCCCAAAGTCCATCACATGAGATGGAAGCATTTATAAAAAAGAAAAAAGTAGTAGAGAATACACAGGGAACCAACAGCAATTTTTCAGTAACAATAAACACCTGAATGCACTTTGTTGGGCACTTGAGCTATCTTCAGTAACAATATACTGATTGAGCTATCTTCAGAAGATGCTTGACGATGATGGTGCTAGTACAGCTGCTGAGCTGCCACATCTTATCTGCAATACAACATCTGTATTAAAAAAACTGATTGTCTGAACAAAATGTAAATTGAAAATTTTCAATAGAAATAGAATTAAGGTCTCAGGATTCCATTCACACCTCTTTCTTTCTCCTCAAGGCAGTAGCAATTGTACGTATGACATGAGTTAGATTTTCCTTTTGGTAACCAGCTTTATTGGGGATGAAAACAGCCCAGCAAAATAAAAAATTGATGCATGCGAAAAGGTGAAAGGTAGGAAAATGAAATAGATACATACATGCGACTGATCCAACCTCCTTTTGAATCAGATCGATGACCTACTGCATAAGGGCAAAGACAAACCGTTCACACACTCAATTCTTGACCTACTGCATAAGGGCAAAGACAAACCGTTCACACACTCAATTCTTGACCTACTGCAGTTCAAGTGTTGGTTCAAGTCTAATTATCCAGCAAAGGACGATGGCATGGAAGGAAGGAAATCAATCAACATGTTATGAAATTGATTTGAGCAAGGAAATCAATTGCGATCAAGGATGGAAATCGGAGAGGTGGGGATTGCGGCCGGGTACGCCACATCGCGGGTGAAGATAGAAGGAGCGATGTCAGGTTTTTTCGCCTGGCAATGACGCTAAGCGTGACGCTCCTTGTCGGGGCCAGCGATTAGAAACGCTTATGGCAGGATCAGACGGTTTTTAAGCTGGACTTAATTTTGATCGACGATCCATACATGGGCCGGCTAGCATATGACAGGTAAAAAATATATCCCTCTCATGGTTCTTTATTGGTTTAGATAAGATTTCAGGAGTCCATCTTATAGGCAACCAATGAAAAAATAGATATCGCAATAATTACACCTCATCTGTACAGAGAAGGAAAACATGAAACCTAGCCATCGATCCGTGAGCAGAATTCAGCATTTTTACCTCATGGGAGAGCATACTGCATACATCACAATATTCAATCTGGCGTATGTTCTTTCTATGTCTCCTACAGTCATCCAACCTGATAAAAAAATGATGCAAAAACAATGAAATTATGATCAAACGGGTTCATATATCTGAGCAATTGACTTAGTAATACTGTGGCGTGACCAAGATAAATAGATGCAAAACAGATCCCAACCAACTAAAATATCATGTGAAGGAGGAACCAGATGGGACACAACCAACTAAAATTTTCTAATTCTTACTATAATTAGATTAAGCAGGGCACCCTATGAGAATAATTCTTGTATTATTAGAAATAAGACAACATGTCAAGGTAGTGATAAATACTTAATAAGCACGCCATCGGCACAATCACTTGCTTATATAGTGATAAATACTATATCAGAGGCCCAGTTTCTAGCAATGCAGCAGTGCATGCGGCATTATGATATCCTGCCCACAAGAACAGGCATGTGAAGAACTACTGGGCATTCAGTGACTCCAAAAACTCAAATCAAAGAAAGAAAAATGGAAAATTAGATGTAGGAGCTTGAGATAGCATACTGCAGTCTTGAAAATATGGGGAAACTAAATTCTTGCGAACGCAAACATGGTTGCTGGTAACACAAAGCAAAGATTGCTGCGACCATACTATAACTCTGATTATTCGATTTAGCAGGGCACCCTCTGAGAATAATTCTTATATTATTAGAAATAAGGTAACATGTCAAGGTAGTGATAAATACTTAATAAGCATGCCAACGGCACAATCACTTGCTTCGCTAGTGATAAATACTATATCAGAGGCCCAGTTTCTAGCAATGCAGCAGTGCTGCGGCATTATGATATCCTGCCCACAAGAACAGGCATGTGAAGAACTACTGGGCATTCAGTGACTCCAAAAGCTCAAATCAAAGAAAGAAAAATACAAATTAGATATAGGAGCTTGAGATAGCATATTGCAGTCCTGAAAATATGGGGAAACTAAATTCTTGCAGACGCAAACATGGTTGCTCGTAACACAAAGCAAAGATTGTTGCGACTCTGATTATTCATCCAGGCAGCCGATTCAACATTGGCAACCAGACCAAAGCTAGGATTCATAACAGCAGATAGTGGAGTGGGGTCATCTAAAAACAATCATAGGTTCAAAAATGGGTAAAATGTAACACAGTAACACACACTATATTTGGAATTCATGAGCAATGCACCTATACGGAGTGAGATGTGCATCGATCTTTGGTTACTCATCGATTCTGAAGCAACAATGGGCCCTATTTAAAAATTTAACATGAGACAACAAAGAATCCTCAAATCTCATCCCACGCGATGCTTGAATTGTTTACATGGCACAAACTGGTACCTCTAATTTTTTTAATGGCGTTTTTGAGGTGAGAATTGCATCATTTGCCACTTCCAAGGTTATATCTTATCCAAAACCTTTTCAGGGTAATAAAAAATAATCAGTCAACAATAAAAAATAATCAGCCAACAATTCAGGAACCAACAATGAGCCACTTGTGAAATATAAGTGGAATACCTTGTTTCTTTTCTTCCGACCAGCTTTACTGGGTTCCTCTACGATTACCCTGCAATTCTTTCTGCTGATTTTCCTTTCCATCTGAATCACACATAGGAGCTAATTGTAAAATAATTTGAGTTGATCACCAATCGTTAAATTGTTATTCTTCTATACCACACCTGCATTTTTTTTCTTCATATTCCTTTGCGGACTTTGGCCGCTCCCTGTAACCAGTGCGAGATGCCATTCAACAAAACCTTTCTGTTGCTCCCCTAGGTACAGATGATAATGCATATATAAGATTCGTAAAATTTTGTCCATGGCAGAAGCATAACATCTAGCAAAACAAATGCTAAAACGATTGAAGTACTGAAGACGAACATGATGTTCCATCCAGCTAAACTACTGTTGTGATTCAAATACTGGAAAACTCACCTCAATTTCATAAAGGCCTGCATTGCGCCACGATTTGTTGTACGGGCATGAGGATTGTAGCTTTTCTCGTGTCTGGCCACCATGCTTTTCTCCCGTTCCCGACTCGAGCACCGTGATGGACGTAGGCGCCGCCAATGCGAGATGGATCTGCGCCGCCTCGTCTTGAGATGGGTCTATCGCGCGCGCTGCTGGCCGTTGGCCAGAGAGAAGCCGTCGGTTGCACGCGTCGTGAGGAGGAGGGCGGCACTTTCGCGCGAGGAGGGGGCGCGCTGAGCGGCGCAATGGCACGAGGAGGAGGGCGGCGCCGTCGTGCAAGGCGGGGGTGGACCGGGCGGCGCCGTTGCGCGTGGAAGACGGCGGCGTCTGCGTCTGGAGGCGGCCCCGGCGGCGTCGACCCTTGAGCGGCGAGCGTGGGGGAGAAGGTTTGCCCCTTCGAGATCTAGATCGAGAGGGAGGCGGCGGAGGGAATGGATTTGGAAATGCGGAAGATCAGAGGAAATCGGAGGAGGAAATCGGGGGAGGTGGAATTGCCGCCGGGTAGAAAGCTCGCACGGTGGAAAAAGACATCGCGATGTCCTTCGATTTGGCCTTCAAATGACGCTCGCGTCACGCTCCCAATCTGGGTCCACCCGTAAAAATCGCTCATGGCAGGATCCAACGGTATTTAATTTGCACTTCATTCTGATCAACGATCCATAAACATGCGGGCTAGCATCTCACAGGTCAAAAGTATTTTCCTCAAAATTCTACTACTACTTGCGAAACCAAATTAAACCGTGTCAAAATAATATTCGGGGAAAAAAGTTATTAGAGGGAAAACATGGTAATGAATGAGCAGAGCTTTTAATAATGTTACAATTAATAAGATTAATTGAACAGCTGGATGAGGAAATTGAGATACTAGAAGAGAGAGGAAGTGAAAGAAGCGGAGGTGGAGAGAGCTCCGTGATGCATGCCCAGAGAAACGGGGCACCGCCGCGCGCCGGCCTCCCCCTGTGAGTCAGTCAGTCAGTCACGGGTAGGCCGGCGAAGCACCCACCTTTTCCAGTCAGATGTCATGGCATGGCATGTGCTGAACAACAAATCAGGGAACCCGATTAACCCACCGTTGAGCATGCATTTCCTTTGCAATTACAGTGAGACACTGTTCAGTGCCCGACAATGGGATGGCACTGAAAATGTGAAGGGGAAAAAGCCGCTGTTGTCTGCCGCAGAGAAAAGAAGAGTGGCAAGACTCAGTGCGCACACTGCGCCGCTATGGTCTCCGCCTCCTGCTGGATGGGCAAAGATAAATATTGATGAAGGTTTCTCGCTGGATTATGGCAAAGCAGGTGCGGGGGTGATTGCAAGAGATGAGAAGGGCAAGGTGATCCTGACCGCTTTGCGTGTTTTGTTCAAGTGCGCCAGTGCAGAGGAAGCAGAATTGGAGGCATGTTCTCGATGGCCTGCGTTTGGCGGCGGATTGGATCACGAAACCTGTGATTGTGGAGTCGGACTGTGCGGAACTTGTAGAAGCCCTGTCAGTTGGAGGATGGGATCGTTCGCTCCTTAGTTACCAGATTAATGAAGCGAAGAATCTATGTCGGAACTTGCTGGATGTGAATTTTTTGGCCGTGAAGAGAGAATTGAACGCTACTGCTCATGAGCTCGCGTAATTAGCAAAGCGCACAACCCATACTGCTGTGTGGAGAGGGCGCATTCCACATTGTATCGAGCATCTGATTGCTCCAGATTGTAATCCTAATCTTGAGTAATTAATAGAGTACTCTCTTTATACACACAAAAAAAAATGAGCACGAAACTAGCGACGAAAGATTACTACCAGTCGCTGTAATTAGCAAGGAAGGCAAGCTGAGCTGCGGAAGAAAGATGATGTCGATGACCACGCACGCCTACAGCAGGCGCGCGTGCCATTCCAATACGTACTACAGACCTGTCTCCCTCCGCATGGACATACGAAAAGTCAACAACACCTTACTAGGATGCAAACAATTGAATCGCCGCAAAGTAAACCAGAAATATTACGTGGTCTTAGTATAAAGATTTAGACTTTGAGTCAACTAATGCATGCTCAAGTCTGTATAAATAAAGACTACTGAGCTTTTTTTTTTTAAAAAAAAATACATATATGCTCCAGGTGACTGAAACAGAGCAGGCAGAGATGAATGAAGTGAACTGCAACTGTATCGTCGTTTCCTTATGGATGGAAGACCCGGGCACCAGGTAAAGTGAAACACTTCATGTGGTTAAAAGGATTTGGACAGGCGGACAGCAGACCCTTTTATGGAGGTCCGGGCCGTAAGCTTGGCGGTGCTAGATGGGCCTGGCAAAAATTGTGGCCGGGCCAGCAAAAGACAGTACAAACTTCTTGGGTTTATTTATTTAGTATGACTCATTGACTTGAGAGCGAGCAGTCACTAGTGGGTCCTCTCTCTGCTAGCAGTAGCGCCGCATGAGGCCGCCGCCCTTGCGCCTGCCGTTGCCGTTGTCGTTGTACACCGAGGAGGAGGAGGGCGTGGTTGAAGATGAAGATGACGATGAGAAGAATCGGGTGCTGGTGGTGGCCGGTTTGATGATTTGGAAGGAGCAGACGAGGTTGGCGTCGATGGCCATGATGGCCGCGTCGTTGTCAAACTCGCCACAGTAGTTGGGCGCGGAGAAGACGGTGACGAGGCGGCGGTCGGCGAAGAACTGGTAGCCGTCCTGGACGACCTGGTGCGCCCTGCAGAGGAGGTCGAGGTCGTGGCGGCGGAGGAAGTCGGAGAGCACGTCGGCGCCGAAGGTGCAGGAGACGCCCCTCTCCTGGTTGGCGTGCCAGCCTCCGACGGCTGAGGAGGGCTCGGGGTCGGACCAGAGGAGGTCGCAGAGGAGTCCGGAGTCGGGGACGTCGGTTGGCCTGGGCAGCGCCCTGATCTGGTCGAGGGAGCGGAGGTGTGGCGAGATGCCGCCGTGGACGCAGAAGACGCGGCCGTCGACGATGGCGGCGACGGGGAGGCAGTTGAAGCAGTCGGCGAAGAGGCGCCAGAGGCGGACGCTGTAGCGGCGCTTGCACTCGTCGTAGAAGCCGTAGATGCGGTTGATGGAGGAGCACTCGTGGTTGCCGCGGAGGAGGAACATGTTCCCGGGGTACCTGACCGCGTACGCCATGAGCAGGCACGCCGTCTCGATGCTGCGGTGGCCGCGGTCCACGTAGTCGCCCAGGAACAGGTACCTGCTCCGGGGAGGGAACCCGCCGCGCTCCAAGATCCGGAGCAGGTCACCGAACTGACCGTGCACGTCACCTGCATGCATGCAGAGACCGTACGTACTAATGATGATGATGATGATGATATTGAGCATTATTAATAATGAAGAAATAAGATGACTGACCGCAGATGTTGATGGGCGCGTCGAGCTCCAGCAGGTTTGGCTGTCGCATCCACACCTCCCTGGCCGCCGCGCACAGCTGCCGGATCTCCCCCTCCGCCAGGAGCTGCTGCTGCTGCTGCTTCCACCGCCGCGCATCCACAAGCCGCCGGATCACGTCGTCCAAAGCACCGCGGCTCATCTCCGACGACGCCATCGATCGATCGCTCCTTGGCTTAATTACTTCTTCAGGCCAGGGTCGATCTGCTGAATGATCGATCGATATGAGAGGAGAGGCCAGGCCTCCAACCAAGGCGTGCTACAGATAGATAGATATTAATACTACTCCATACGCATTCTAGCTATATATCGATCCTAGCCGGCCGGCCGGCGACCTATATATATATTAATTACTACTCCAGTACGTAGCTAGAGAGGTCGTCGAGTCCACGCGACAAGAAGAAGAAAAGAGGGACCGAGACCGACCGACCGACCGGGGGCGGCCGAAAGCGCGCGAGATCGAACAAGGGAATCCATACTCCTGCATGGCAATATGGAAGATCGAAGAGAACCCAAACTCTGAACCGACGGACTATAGTCACAGCTAGCATGCACTAGCTAGTCCGCCCTTCTCACCACCACCACTCATCCAAGATTCTCATATATACATTCGGATGCAAAACGGAAAGCCACTAGCAGGCCAGCTCGATGCCCGCCGCATACATAAAAGGTGCAAGATTCTAAAAGCACCGGTCGATTAATTATTAAGAGTATGCCGACCCATGGATGCCTAGCTAATTCCATTTCAAGTAAGGAGATGGGAGATTCAGATCGATCTTAATTTGATTTGCAGCTAGCTAGCTGGAGACGGATCGAGTTCACATATACTACTACTTACTAGGATAGAAGAAGAAGAAGAAGAAGGGGATGAGACTGAATTCACCAACCTGAAATCTTGAATCGTGCTCTGCTTCTGATCTGAGGGCAGTGTGCAGCGAGACAAGAGCAAATAATAATGTACTATTGGCGGCTTGTTGTGGTGCAGTTAAAGATCGCGTTAGCAAGGAAAACGATAGAGAGGGCACAGTAGTGGAATATGATGTCGAAAGGCAAAGAGAACGTCACAGCTCACTACAACGAATAGAAACAAGAGACATTGGACCGCGGCCCTGTTGTTGTTGTTGTTGAACCTATGATGGGCTGCGTGAAAAAAGCAAGGCGATCGGGCCCAATGCGTCTTGATCGGGCCCAATTCGTCTTGATCGGGCCCAGGGTCGGCCGCAAGCAACCAACTCCTCTCCTCCTTCTCCGGCCGCGGAATCTCAAAAAAAAAAAAAAAAAAAACTCCTCTCCTTCTTCTCCGGCCGCGGCGGCAAGGGACGAGGGAGGCGGCGATCCGATCCCCACCCACCCAATCCGACCGACGACCTTGAAGCAGAGCAAAGCAAGCAGCATGCACCGGGGCGGCTACTCGGGCCGCGGCGGCGCCCACCTTGACAGGACCAGCAATGGCCGGTACTCGAACCCGTGCCTGACGATGCACCAGCCCTGGGCGTCGCTGCTGGTGCACGGCATCAAGCGCATCGAGGGCCGCTCCTGGCCCTCCCCAATCACAGGTCCGACTGGATTCCATTCCATTCAATTCGCCTCCCAACTCATGCTGCGATTCCTGCAGGCCGCCTGTGGATTCACGCAGCATCCAAGGTTCCGGATCCCGAAACCATCAAAGCCATGGAGGATTTCTACAGGGAGATTTATGCCGTCAACGGGATCACTGACATCAAGTTCCCCGACCATTACCCCGTCTCCCGCCTCCTTGGTTCGTACTCCTACCCCTATTCACTCACTTTGGCCTAAATTGAACTCATGTCATTCCCTTCCTTTTTTTTTTTGTTCTTTTTCAACAGGCTCTGTTGAAGTGGTGGGCTGCGTCAGGTCTCAAGAGCTTGTTTGCTGGGAACATGTCCCTGAATCTGTATGTTTCCATTTTCACTCCCCTGCTTCTTGTTAGCTCGCGACTCTAATTAATAACATCAGATATCTCTCCTGTCAAGTGCAGGTCAGGCTTGAAGGGCTCACTGACTTTTGTTGGCTTTGTGAAAATCCACAGGTGTCCCAAACATCACCCCTTACCACTAGCAAATATACTCTAATTATTCCATCAAAAGATGCTCGTGACCTTTGGTGACAAACCCTTTGTTCATTGATCCATGCAGAAATTGGTGGTTCCATTCGAGATGCGTGGCTACCAGGGTGTTTACAATTTGGAAAGAAGGGTGTGTTCGCTTCTCTTCAACACTATGGAGCAATGCACACTACTCATTTTTATTCTTACTCACAACCTACAATGTTTCTGCGTCATGTCCCAGATATATGATGGGGCTGTGAGGGGTCTTTTGCCGGTTCAAGGCCCGCAACCTGTCAAGTTTCCTCTTCCGGATCCAAGAGATCCCTTCTCCTTGAAGCCAGGGTCTCTGACATTTGATCCTTCTAAATCTGCCGTAGAGAAGAGCGCAAGTGTTACTGCAGCAATAGCGGGGGCTCGAGCTGCAGCTACACAGTTTTCAAGGAAGGATCATAATGCTTCTACCAGTAGCGAAACCGAGCAGTTTAGAGGAAACCGTGTGGATAGCAATCTCTCTTCCATTGCCCAGGCCAATCCTTTCTATTTGCAGAACCAGAATCAGCCTTCCATTTTCCGGAGCACTCCAGCCTACACGCACAACCCGAGTTCTGAGCCTCGGAGAAGTCCCAGACTACAAAATGGAGCTTCCAATAGGGTGAGTGTTCATACCTTGCTCAGCTTTATTTACTATAGTTGATTAGTTCACTATTTCACCCCCACAGTTTTGAAAAAGAATTAGACTTTTCCAATAGAAAAGAATGACTAGCGTGGCCTTGTTGTGCTATTAGTTGCCGCTTTATGGAGAACCCATAGAGTACACCTGCACCTGAAGAGTTTGTTGCAACCAAAACTTGTTAATTTCTCTAGGCATAGCGCACAAACATTGTTGGTTGAAAACTGGCATAATGTTTATTTTTTAGTAATTCCTAACAACCTATTTGTCATTTAGTATCTCTACGGACTAATATGTTGCCACGTTAGCTTCTTACAGTGGCACTCAGGGAACTGAAGCAATTAAGCGTCAGCGAGAGAGAAGGGCAATCATCTGTGCAGAGAAGCTGGCCCAGACAAAATTCGTGATCCGATCTGCGTGCAAGGTATTATCTCCTCGTGTAATAGAGGAATGCCGTTTGGTTTGTTATGTTGGTGATGATAAGGTTGATGCTAGAATGACACCATACTAATTTGGAAAGAGTAGGTGATGATGAGTACTACAGTAGTTAGCTGTTCGGTATTTATAGATGCTGTGTCACACAAGGATGGAGACATTTTGCTTTGACACGCCTTGATGAGGAGTTGTGCATGTGTGGCATCAGATGGTGGCTGTCTTTGGTTTGGTTTAAGAAGAAATCAAATAATAACAGGTATGTAGTAAATTCAAACGTCAAACTCAAAACCCACCCTAGTCATGGAAGTGAAGTGTTCCAAACGAATATTGACATGCAGAACCCTCCTGCTCAGAAACTTGGGTTCTCTTCTGTGTGCCTGCTCCATTAGTGGCTTTGACACTTTTTGTGAGGAGAGGGCAATTAATCTCTTTTGGGAGTAATTCATTACTGCTTGACTTCCTTCCTGGGAGGAGCATAAATGGAAGTCATGTCAGATGGAAACGTAACAGATTGTGATTGCCAGAAGAAAGTTTCTCCTCTTTATGAAAAATGAAAGGAAAACATGCGATTACATGGATCATGGATGCAATGTCCCTATCAGACGTACGCAGGCAGGCATTCGCAGAGCACGGCTCTATATCACTGTATCAGCGACAGACACTTGCGGTTAGCTAATAGTAGGATTTGTATGTTTGGTGATAAAACCTCGCGATCTGAATCCAAGGAACCGTAGAGAAGGGCAAAGCTTTGGTCACCGTAGAGAAGAAGCGACGCGCACGTGCCCAAATAGCTAGAGTAGGAGTACTAGGATAGGATAGTATCCATGGATGGAAGTTTCTTAGAAGTTTGGGTAGCTAGAGCGGCGATCTATCCATTCTCCCTTCTCCAGAAAGTGACGAATGCGTTGCCAACTTGTGTTGCTCCTCCATGCATGCATGGATGGCATTATTGCCCTGCTGCTGACCTTTGTTCGTTTCTGTGATTTCGTGGTGTCGTTAGCACGCACGTGAGTGTTTGACCAACAAACTAGGAGCATTTCTTTCATCGTGGCTGACGGCTTGACGTGGTCTTGCTTTGATCTCATCCACCTGCTTGCTTCGCTTGGTCAGGCAGATGAGAGGATTTCAATTCGTTGTGTAATTAAGATTTCAAATTGTTGACAAAGTAGAATACAGAATCTTCAATCAAATTCGGAAAAACAAAAGTAACAAGCTAGGAGATGCCACGTGTCGACAATCATGAATGATCTGAAAATGAAAAAACTCAGACGGAGTGGTGGCTCCAGCACCAAGAGGAGGAGGAGGAGGAGGAGGAGGAGTGCTCGGAAGTGGCGCCGAGCAGCGCCTCCAGGTACTCGGGTCCCAGGTCCTCGAGCTCCATGACGACGGCGCCTTGATGAGGATGCTTGATCCGCCGGCTCGAGCCGCGCTTGATGGAATGGCGGCGCTTGAGCGCCACCACCGGCGACACCCCGGCGGCGGCGAGGTCGTCAATGGGGGGCATGGACTGGCGGACCCGGTCGACGGGGAAGTTGAGGACGGCGGCGGAGCCACGCATGGCGAAGGCGGCCTGGTCGTAGGCGAGCGCCGCCTCTTGAGGAGTGTCGAAGGTGCCGAGCCAGACGCGGACGCCGTTGCGCGTCGAGTCCCGGATCTCCGCCGCGAACTTGCCCCACGGCCGCTTCCGCACCCCGCGGTATGATGACACTGACACATCCTCTGCTGCTCTTTCTTCTTCTTCTTCTTCTTGCATCATCTCTTCATCTCCTCCTCTTCTCCTCTTCGAGTCGTTGCTGTCGTCGAATCCTCGGTGCTGCGAGGAATTCATGGCGGCGCGCCGAGCCTGCAGGAAGCTGACGATGCCGGTGCTCAGTTGTTGAGGCTGCTTCAACATTCCTTCCTTCCACTCGACTCGACTCACTTGGGTTGTGCTCTGCCTTCCTTCTTCAAACATTCGATATAGAGTATGCCCCCTGCCTCTGCCTCCTCCTTTTTATACTACTGATCCGCCCCAAACAGGGAGCCGACTCGACTTGCACCTACTATCCTGCACCTTGCCAAAAGTTTTTTTTTTCTTGAGACACCTTAATTGCCAAAAGTTTTTGACATATACTAGCACCAGGTTTTGAACAATCACACTGCTCCCAACTTGCATCCTAGCTTGGAATAGAATACTCCTAATATATCTTGTGTATGGTGAAGGTTGGATTAAAGAATACTAGAAGTAGAGTATATTAAGCGCGCACAGCCCAGGTGGTAATGGGATTATATTATGACACATGATCATGACATGGCAAAAGTACGCACGTGAGTGATTTCGAGCGAGCATTGTGTCATTTTCTTTGCGCGAATATAACGATGAGCATTACTGTGTCATTAATTTCTAGTGAACCGGTGACTGCTAGCTCCAACAGCAAGCAAGCATATACTACTACATCTATGAGAGCGAGCTAGGGCCAGATGCGTTGCACTTGCACTGACAGGAACCATTCCATTCCTGTCATCAGTGCGTAATACGTAGGCCACGTGTTAATTAGTCGAGCGAGGGATGCCCACTGAAGCAAGGTTACACCGCACCTGACCTGGCTGCATCCAACATACTACTGGAGTAGTATATAGATAAAGCAAGTGACATAATAAGTATATATATAGTACTCCAGCTAATGCACTCCACCCGTCTGCGCCAGCTGAATTGAATCGAAACAATGTTAGGCAGCCTCCTTTTGGTCAACGTTCAAGTCACGGCAGCTGGACCGGACCTTCATGCATGCTATGGTAACTTATATATGGCAGGGGAGATGCATGCAACCAGTCCGCTTCACTACGCTGCAAGTGGTGCATCACAACCTAATTAAGCTCTTATCTTAGCCAGCTAGCTAGTGGCTATATATATTGAGTGTAACTAATACTACCGCTCAAATCGGTGGCTCTCCTTTGATAAGTAGTACTAGCAGATAGCAGATCGAGGAAATTCATATATATGCCAAATTAATCGGATCGGTCCAGTAATCCGATCAAGCAATCTCTCTACTGTATGTCTCTTTCATTCATGCAGATGGTGGACGGTACATATGATCCGATCGAGATGGCTTCGTTTTCTTGTGGAAGCAACCTCGGAACTTGCTTTGTTGGACTCCACGGGCGGACATTCCTAGCACCTTCATAATATCGTATAGGTGGAAGAAACCATCGATTTTCAAAAACGTAGAAAAAGCACATAAGGCAATGTGTGTGAGATCATCCATGACTCATCTGGAGATTTATTTGGCGCGACAATACCAAGTTTGATGATTCACTCAGCGCACTTGCAAACCATCCTCAGTTCAATTATTCATTCTTCTACTATGTTTCTGCTAGCTAGTACTCCATATAGCAAGAAAAAGTCTACGTTGACACAATTCATAAATAGCTAATTCGAATAGAAGAGATGATATGAAATTGATTTCTTTGTACCCAAAACAATGAATTGATTTCTTTGAGGCCCATTCCATTTCAAGGTCCAATATTTAAAAAAAAATCTTGATATTCAGGCCCATTGCATTTGAATGCTGAAGATCGGCAAGGGCGGCAAAGCAGACAGAAGCGTGGACCTTCCCAAGCATATCATTTAAAATTCTTGAGCGGGGTGATTTTGGAAAGCTCCCTGCACGCAGCTGCTTGGGAAGAAGCCTCAGATTGGTCAATCCTTTTCAACTGGAAAAAGGCGTGCTATTCAAGTTTCAGTCTAGCTTTTAGAGCAAAAACTCAGAGAGGATCAAGGAAATGGAATCCAATGTGACTTCCTACCATGAATTTCATGACCTCAGGCTTTTTCATATATTTGGGGAGGGAATAATCCAGCCGGCACCCATAAAAAACCTCACACCACTCTACACCTACATATCAAATGGAATAATTTACAAGGCCCAGCTGGGAATCTGCACTTACAACAGCTAAGACTACAACAGGATTGTCAGCAGGGCATTTCCTTCCCCAGGAGACAAGTCAGCTTTTCAAGAACTGGAAAGCCGCATTCTCAACGAGTTCTTGTGGTGGACTAACATTCTGAAATTCCTTGGCGTCCATAGAATTGGCTATTTCCTCAAGTGATAACGGCATGCTGCGGCAGGAAACAAGTTAAGGGCATCCCAACACAACATCCTACAATATATTCCATCTCCCAAAACTAAAAATACCTTATTTCTTCATCAAGTAGGAAGCCACTGTCTGAGGTGCCCTCGCCAGATCCAACATTCATCAATCTTCTCATCTCATCAAGAACCTATTATCAATGAATGGACTTTCACATAAATGCAGGCAACTATGTTACTCAGACCGCATTCAATGCATCACGAGTGTCATTATAAAATGCGCGATACACAACATTAAATAATCATAATGCTTCTTCTGATATAACAAAAAAGATCATGTTTTAAGTATGCAACACCAGCATAGTAAGTCTGCAACTAAGTTCTCCAGACAGGACTAATGACAATGCATTTTAGTTTCATGGGCTTACATTGAACCAAAAAATCATAACTTTAATGTTTACCTCTTCAGATACACTCTCAGTATTATATTTGTCATCCCAGTACTGTGTGCATATTTTGTAAATCTGCTGAACACTCAGTACCTGCATAAAGACATGTAAACTTTTGGTAAGATGCCTGCAACTTATTTCTCTTTGCTTCTTTTGTGTGTGGATGCATGGGAGAGGGGTGACATCTTACCGGGCAGAGATCACTGATTATTTCATCGTATGAAATCCTGAACTTTTTGAAAATGACCTGTGGATCAAAGCTATATCAGTACAAAGTGAAAACCCCATGATGAGTACACCTAAAACATATGTGATTCACATCCAGATTTCATTTATGAAAGTTACAACGCTGGACAACCTGCCTTTAATTAAACTGAGAACCCAATGAAGAACAACTTTTCCTATTTTTCTATTCAATGTTAAGCCAAATGGCCCACCAATTTCATACCTTAAACCAATATGTCCAAGTTAAAGACCTAATCAAAGTTATTAAGATAATCATAAGAATACATATACAAGAAAAATGTGCGTGTCGAAGTTTCATACCAAGAAACCAACAGCTTGGCATATGTGTTTAAGTTCATCCCAAGCCGATCCTGCGTACTGTTAATATTGGATGTTTTAGTTAAAGGACGATAAAAGCGAGCATACTATTACAGGAATTACCAAGTGTTCCTCACAAAAGTTTAAAGTTCAAATAGATAGCAAACATAAATCTTTCTTTTAGTTTAAATAACATATTTTAAGGGGGAATGCAAGACAGCCGTTTATCATCATCTTTTAAGAGAAAGGTTTGTTGTAAGTCGAGGTAGCATAGAGTTCCAATAAGTTTCAAACTATTTATGCTGGTTAGGAAGCATTTCACTAAAATACATGAGATGATCTTACATTTGAGCACATTTGCATATCTATTAATTGAAAGATGAATTAAATTGCAATAAATAAATAAATAAACACTTTGAAAACCTCTCTAGCGGGAATACCCACTTTCTCAGTTTAGGGGGCCAATTAACATGTCAAAAAAGTTCAGGGGTTATTATCTTTTGCCTTCTATTTTACCTCTGTCTTGGCTTGTGTACACCATGCCTCAAGTTCGTCCAGACCCTGTTTCACATATTCTCCGTTGCTGAACGAACAACACTCTCGGTACAGAAGAAGACTAGAACAAAGTTACAGGGAAGAAAAGGTTAGTGTTGGAGAAAACTCTGGCACGCTAATGTATAGACTAAAAAAACTTTACCTATTTAAGAGTTGAGCATTAATAGATGAGAAGATTTGTGTAAAGATCTTCCGAGAAAAAATTGTTGGGACCTAGAATATCAACATAACGATAGGAAGCCAGAACATCATGTTAACAAAAGCAATGTAAGTATAGAGGGAACACTTACACAATTTTCTTGCAAAATTCTCAAGAGGTCATCCAATTTGTTGACTATCGTCTGCCAATAGATACCTTGATCTGTCATCAAACCAGCTTTTGCATTTCTTGGTGCCTTGAGGATCAATAAGGGTATACGGATAACTTTAGACTAGCAACAACAAAGTACTGCTGTTTCCGCTTTGTAACATTTTTTTAATAAAAACTAACAGTGGGATGCCTCCCCTGCTGTATTTCGTCTCCCAAAAAAAAAAACACTACTGCTTGCAACCGAGAGCAGGTATAAAAGTAGAGTGCAACTTAAGAAAATGACAGCTTATCAGCAACTAAGCGAACATTGTAACAGCACAAGAAACCTCAACCAACCTAGAAGGAACTTGGTGTCGTTGTAAATAGGAACAATAAACTTCTAAAACCTATAACTATTTTGACACATTCTGCAAGAAACTACAACTATCTTGACCTCTGGTTGCAAAAAACTACACATTCTCACCATGGTTCCACCTGCCAGGCTTTGTCATGTATAGGTGGGCACATGATATTAGCCATAGTTATCATCAGAAAGTTGTAATTTCTACAATGGGAACTAAAGATAGTCTTTTGCAACATGTATCCAAATAGTTTTATATTTTTTAAATTCACTCTACTAGGCACCCAAATTTGAGTCAAAAATGACTTGAACTTGGATGGCCGCGCACATCCTCACCCTCAATCAACTCATGCTAGAATCAATTCCTTTATAACAATGCAGAGATACACACGATAAAAGTTACTGTTCAAGGCTTCTTTGGTGATGGCAGTTTGGAATGATAATAGCTAGAATTGGTTAGCAAAGTTAAAATCAGTAGATCGTTCTAATGTTGCTACTTTCAATCAAGATTGGTGAATCTATATTGTGGAGATATGGCGTGTCATCTCAAAACTTGTACAGCAGGGATCATAAAAAATATGAAATAATATTTGATTCGAAGATGACTTGTGATAGATGGGTTAACCTGAATAGTAAGTGAGAGTGTTGAAGATATTTCTTTCTTCACATTGTCTCGGATCATTCCATATAGACCTTCCACAAAAGCTGTAAGTTGCTGCTTAAAAAGGAGAGCAGGATACTTGGCCTCAACTTGGCGCACAAGATCCATATCAACAGTAATGCTTGAAGCACGAAATACCTAAGGACATATAATACCAAGAAGAGAAACATAAATCGAGGTAACCGTTTATAATAACCATCCAAAGACTTTAATCAATTACAATTGATGGACTCAATAAAACCAAATATGTATACAACAACAACACACCAACAACAAAGCCTTTTTATCCCAAGCAAGTTGGGGTACGCTAGAGATGAAACCTGCAGGAATCAACAAGAAAGGCAAACCAACAAGAAAAACAGGGAACCAGATTAATTAACAGATTTGCCCCTTGTCAAGCTCTAGCATAGGTACAAAATAATAAACAGTTAATTACTACATATGTAGTATCTACAACTAGGAACCAGATATACCCAGTGCCACTGAGGAACAAGGGGCACAGCTAGAATCATTAAATCACAAGTAGAATCTACAACTTTCTATCATATGGCCATAAATTACTACAGGCATGGAATTTAGACACGCCTTATGCCGCAATAAAAATCCATGGAGTAGAGAGCGGCCTAAAAATCACAAAAATCAGTCCCAACACCCTAGAGTAGAGAAACGTGCAAGCAACAAAAGCTGGATCCAAGTCTTGCAGTATTGGAACTTCAAGGTCAGTGCAGCCTCGTGGCCACCACATAAAGCTACCTCCATTGTAGAGAATCCTCAACCTTCAGAGCATCCGTCAGCCACATCACAACATGAGCCCCTAGCTGGGACGATACATCTAATCTAAAAAGGAACCGAAATTGAACTGTACGAAGCAGATTTCCATCAAGGAAGGACCCTAAGCCCTAGAAATTGTATCGACCGTGACCGCTCGGAATCTACACATCGATCGCGCGGACACGGAGGTGGGGAGGGAGCGGGACTATTGGAAATATATATACTGTTGGAAATTGATAAGATGGTAAAATAAAGCACATCTTACTAGTTTCTTGTTCAAAGATGCATTACTTAGCTCCAAACCACTGGTAAAAAAATGCATCTTGGGTACCGTAAAAATTTCAAAACATAAAAAGTTAGTGGAGTTATCGCCAAGGATTTTCTTCAATCAAACAACAGGCAGGCAATGCATACGATATATATAGATCTCAGGACGCCAAATTTCCAAATTTTTGTCACATTTATGATTACTAACTGAAGCCCCCAAGGATAACCACTCATATGTTTCCAATTCAATGAAGCATCTGCATGATCCACAAAATCTGCTTCTAGTCGATGGATTATCGGTAATGGTAACAGCTTGATATCTCCAATATTTCAGACACGAACTCAAGGGATTGAAGCCTTAGCGATAGTAATTTACGAATGCTAATACATATCTAAGATCATCTTGAAAACAAACCAACAATTTCTAAGTTAAAATGAAAATATATCAGCCAATGAAAGATAGTTCCGGGACATACCATCCTCCCAAGGAACGATGTCTGAGTCTGTGGTCTTTTCAGTGGAGTTGTTACAGACGAGCCAGGAGGTTTGAGACTCTTTTGAAGTATAATCAATAAAGATGATGAATTTGACAGCCAGTATGCAAGATCAGTATTGTTCTCTTGTTTCTGAGAAATGCACAACATGTTATGAAGGTCACAAATAAACTCAGTAGAAGAAGAGCAGAAGACATGGCTGCTAATTATGCCACAAAATCAGCAAATGAAACATTTAGAAATTAAAAAAAAAAACCTGCATCGAAGAACCGAATATCTGAATAAGTCGATCAAACACATTTGTTTTGTCCGTCTCAAATATCCTCCAGTGAAGAAGGCATTTGTATATTGTTATTGCCGCAACCGGCTTTCCTTCACTAAAGCCAACATTTTCAACAACACAATTTATCAATGTGTCAACACTCTCCTGCAAGGAAAGTTAAATGGACTCGTAATTTGATCTGATTACCCATAACTACATTAATTGTTTCTAGATAGATATTGAGTATCAACCAAGTAACTACTATACATTGTGTCTCTCAATGTAGGATCTCCTTCCGAATTCCATAGGAGTGGCATGAGGTGTCTGGATAGATATTATTCCATTAGGTTTTAAAAGAAGTGTAATTAACGCCAAATATAATATTCATGATTCACACCTGTTCCTCAGCATGTAGGCTTCCGTTAGCCAAATTCTGCAGAGTTGCAAATAACAGAAGCATAAGAAAATGTATAGGCACAAGTTCCACCTCGCTGTGTGTGTGTGTGTGTGTGTGTGTGTGTGTGTGTGAGAGAGAGAGAGAGAGAGAGAGAGAGAGAGAGTACTGATTTCCGATGCATGTTAAGCAAAGGCATATTATCAGGCCGTGTTTTCATAGCCTGCTGCCGGAGAACATGGTTTTCTGCTTCCATAGTAGTCAGCTTTTCTTGCAGGCTAGTAATGGCAAAATTTGCAACATGTAAGTCCACATACATAACTTACAGCACAACATCAACAAATTTATGTAACGGCACAGGAACCTTTGCATTGTGTTCTTTAGTTCATCTATCTTTGAATCTGTGGTTTTATTTAGCAATCTTTCCCTAGCTTTTTCTGTTTCTTCGAGCTTCTGTTCTGTTTCCTGAAGTTTTGCCTCAAAAGAGGTCACTTGTGCCTGTAAACAAAAAGAGAACCACATCAATAGCAATACATCATTTGAGGCCATATAAATTACTTGGATAGCATATGCATTCCTGCTACACACATCTTTTAGTAATTTTAAGGTTCTATAGGTATTGATTGGTCAACTAACAGCAAAAAGATTCCTAAAAAAAAACTAACAGAAAAAAGAAAAATCATCTTGAGGCTCGCATACAGCACCCCCCTCTGCCCCCTGCAGCACCCCCCGGCCGCTCCCGCTCTCATTTCCCCACCCTTGGAAATCCTAGTCACATTCTCTCCCCTCCGCTCTCGTCTCCTCTCTAGGATCCAAATCTCGCTGCCGCGTCTCTCTGCTTTCACCTCTCGCTCAGACCTTGGCACCTTGCCCTCTCCGCTCTCCCTCTCTTCGTTTCCGCTCTCGCCTCGAGTGGCAGCGAGTCTCACCAACCCGCCGTCTCCGCCACCTCTGGCTCCGATTTGCCGTCTCTAGTCGTCGTCTATGACTCTGGCTGTGCAGGTAAGGACGGAACCCTAGATCTCATTCTATTTTCTTTCAATCCTTGTTAGGTTGAATTCATGTCCTTTTATCACACATTCATTTGTATTTTGTTTTATGTCCATACCTTGAGCCTCTCATTTTCAGCAGTAAGCTCATTGACGAGTGTTGTATCAGCATGGATCTGTGGCATTACAGCAGCTTTCTCTGATTCTTCTTTGGCATCTTCATGTTCACTTTTCAAAAGCTCATTTGTGTCCTTGAGTTGCAAATGCAATTCCTGCAATTGCAACTGGAGCTTCTTATTTTCTTGTGTCTTGGCTTCTTCCATGTCAGCCTGCAAATACGATAAATGCATAGCAACTCAGCGATGATCCATTATTTTAACATTTTTAGACACCTGATGTCGTGCTATTCTAGTAGCACTAGTAACCTAGCAAATGTGCCACCTGTTCACACTAGTACAGCCTGCACCCTTTCTTGAGAAGTTCATCAAGGTACAGAAGATTGAGGCACCAGGTTCTAGAAAGTAGGAAGAATGAACGTCTACAGCTTTTAACTAAATGCAGGTTTTATGCCACTTTTGTTACTACAATACATAAAACTCCTTTTGCAGTGGAGACAGCCCAACATTAAAAAAAGTGTCTTCAATGTTGAGATAGCTCATATAAACATAAAACAATCCATAAGATCATATGTTAGTACATAATAAGAGTTTCACAAAAATATTAGCCAATACATATTTTTTTTGAGGCACAGAGAAGAATAATGTCCTAGAGGCAGTATCATAACTTCGGTGTAAATGTATAATTTAGCTTGTTTCAAAAATGTCCACAAGGTTTATGTCCCCAGGTGTTTACGCCAAACATAAACAAAATTGATGTTAAATTGAATAACAGAGATACTATGCAACTTTACCCTCATGCGTTGCTCCAGTTGCAGTCGCCAAGTAAGCTCCTCAACTTCCTTCTCAAGTTTGCTTTTGGCAGCCTGTAGAGCACCAGTTTCTTTTGCAGCCTGAAAATTGTGAAAAGTTGCCAATATAAGTTATAATCAAGCGGAGGACTCAATATCCAAATTTGAAAATAATTTTGGTAACACCAACTAAATGTTTGCTTTGTGACACATATGAATCATATACAACTGCATAAATTACCAAAAAATTACTATTGAAGTCTGGGACAATAAAGTCTCATAATATTTCAGCTAGACACCAAGGGCAGAAGGAACAAAGAAGATAACAGGAAGTAAGGACATGTTTTACAAGGTTCTCTTACCATTTTGAGGTTTCGGAGTATCCTTCTGGCCACTCTGCCTCTCCAAGCGCACTGAGCAGTAACTGTGGCCTTCATCAACCTCACATAATGTGAATGAGCTAAAAACCGGCGGCAGTGACTCTGTAAAGAAAATGAAAAATATAGAAGGTAGGGGAATGAACAAACATGGATTTCTGACTAACAGTAATGGACGAATCATTTGATGCTGTAGGCTAGTCAATAATAGAGATATCTGCATTTCGAAGCCAGAGGATCATTTGGTCCGGATAATGCAGTAACGAGTTTGTTTGACCTTTTGACCACCTGTAAGTGTAGGTGGGGTTCATATGCAAAAACCATTTCTAGGGTATTCGAGAGATGTGCATTACCCAACTGTTCTCATAAAAATATTACAGAAAAAATAAAGCGTTTTTCGAGAAGAAATAATAGCTACTTCTGCAGAAAAAAAATTCTTGTAAGCACCTGAATAATAACTGCAGCTTTTGTTTGCCGGCTGCAGCGGAGTCTAATGCGAGCACCCATGCCACGTAGACCAGACTGGATAGTAGTTGACGCAGAACATAGATCAACATAATTTTTCCTTGCATGGTGCATTCGGTAGCAGGTCTGAATTTTCAGCGAAGATGCCTCCCTACGAAGGTTTTCATAACACCTTCTTGCAATTGTTCCTTTGAAAGCACAGTACAAATACAAAAATCACTCTGTGGGGGACGGAGGATGAAGAATGGGAGTACTTTGAACTAGAATGTGTACCCTTGCATACTGCCTGGAGTTGCGTAGCACATTGTTGCAGATGGATATACTTTTTTTGAGCCATAAATGAGCGAACTTTGCTTTGTATTTTTTTAGCGGAATGCCCCAAAACTTCAGTTCTTAGAGCATCTAACTCCGCCATTTGACCAGCACGAAGAAATACTTTCGTCTTTCCTATCTGCACATTTAATGTAAGAATGAGTAGTGAGGCATATAAAATTATTAGTTAGATGGGTTTATTCATGTTCCACAATATTACTTTCTAGTTGCCATAATTAGGCTCTGAAATTCTTTTTAGCACTGTTTTATATTACATGACTGTGCAAATTAAAAGTAATGAGATACACAGGTCATTTGTTAATTCCTCTCTTTCAGGGCATTGGAATGAATTTCTGACAAGTTCAAGAACTGGAATTATCTAGGAGCATCAAAGCATTGCTGTTTCTTATCCTAAGTACCTGATAGCCTGTAAGATTGGCTTTCTCAAGAAGCATCTTCGCTGCGGTAACTTCATCATGACTGCCAGAGCAACACATAAGTTTTGGAAAGCATAGAAAAGAAACACAAGATCAGTGATAAATCCAAAATTTTACCTTCGGCCCAGAACTTTGGGTTGCAGAATACCGAATCGATTAACAAACTCATAAAATGTTCTCCTGGTAGGGTATCCTAGACAGCTTATCCTTATTGCTTCTAAAACTCCCTGTTCCAAAAGAAGGATAAAAATCTCACTCCTCAAACGACCAATTATTATAGGAGTAGGGAAGCTTTTCATTAATAAGAATCATACGACGGAAATGACTTGCCGAAACCATTTTCCAATTCCAAAACTCCATTAGATTACAGATGCTATTCATTAATAAGAATCCTACAATAGCGATAACTTTCCAAAACCCCTTTCCTTTTCTGGAATCCCTTTAAAACTTTAGTCAAATAAACAATGGAGATTGATAGAGTAAAGGTCATTTGTATTCTTTCTTCTGTTAAACATAATACCGACAGTGTCGTCAGACATCTTCAGCATTTTCAGATCTGCATGGTTAATGAATACTAGTGAAGTGAAAAATACAAGCATCTTACCCCACAACGAAGCTGCTGGAGAACATTGCTGTTCTCAAATATTGCTGGCTTGAGAACATTGTTAGGTTTTATGCACCGGATATAGTGTGGTTCTGTCGAACTCAGAGTTTCTAACAGTGATTGTAATTGTTGCTGCAACATCATGGAAAAATTAAGAGTCGATATAAAAATGAAGGAAATTGAGAAACAAAAACATTTTCCCCTACCTTGAAGCTTGATCCAATTGAAGTAAACTTTGTAGATTTTGTTGATTCATCAATGGGTGGAAAGATACTTGAAACAAATGAACATTTTGAGGCATTTAACAAGACTTGATGTTCATTTACAGCATAATCTATGTTCTTATCTAAGAAAAGGTCTGTTTGATAAGTGACCTGCAAAAACAAAGAGATATATACGATGTAATCCTTTCCTTTAACTTCACCACAGGTGAAGTACAAACAAACAAGCCAGCGCAGTAAAATATCAAACACTAAATAAGCGGATCATGTGTTCTATGCTGTAAAAATTAAGTATCATACACAAATCAGTTCACCCAAAAGCTTCAGTTCTTTCAGCAAAGTGGCCCTTCAAACTCCCACGTCTAGTCTCCTTGTGGCCTATGATGTAGTTATAGTGATATATCAAGGCATCAATCCTCATCACACGGGCATTTCTGTTATGGCGAGTGGGTCGGCCACAAGCCCAGGCCCACAAGCACTGTAGCGTGAACAGTACTTCGGGATTAGTTGGTTTGTTAGGAAAGAGATAAGTTAGATTGGTTTGGTTAGGATATTTACTTAGGGGTCAAGTTAGCCCGTCTCTATATAAAGAGACATCTTTGTATCAATTAGGTCAAGGAAGAAGTAGAGGATTAATCTCAGAGCCTCCAGCGTGAGGGCGAGATCCCATCTACCCCCTTCCCAATCAGCCCTAATAACCAGTTCATAACATTTCTGCTTAGAGGGAGACATGAAATGGATGTGGCATGGAAGGTGATCCTTGGTATTTGCCCGTTGTGGCCGGTATAAGCTACCTAGGGCATGCAGAGAATAATAACCCAACCATTAGTGTTTTGGTTTTGAATGTTATTGTGTGGTTGGATTATCCTCACCCTTTTTTATATAGATAGGTTCAGACCAGCTTACGAGCCTTTATGTTCATTTTACTTGAACCGGCAAGCCTTTACATTCCAAATGCAACACGTAGGATTAACCTTTTATGAAGCGCGGATGAAAGTGTAAACATCGTGCTATACATCTATGGTCTTGTCCCATGTGGGGTTGGGCTATAAGCTAATTTTGAATGCTAGGTGTTGCGTTATATAATGATGGAAATCCCTTTTTGAACTTTTGTTCGAGAGACTAGGTCAATGTCCAAAACAATGCTTATCACCAGACTCTTCTCCTTTGTCAAAGACAGCGAAATCTCAGATGCTGCAATGTTGCAAGTAGAGGATTTGCAAGTCTCTTCCACCCTCCCCTCACAGAAAAAGCATATCAAGAGCTTCTCTCCATGGAAGATGACCTCAGTTCAGTACTTCATGGTGCTATATTGGAAAGGACTAGGGGTGCGAATTTGTGACCCTTAGGGTCACCTCCGGACCCTCTTTAGTTCAACCAAATGAACTAGCTTTCCAAAATGAGCTCTCATTTTGCAGCCCTAGAAAGGACACCTGGACTTTCATTTGGAGCAGTACCACTTACTTTTCTCAACAATATTACAAGCATATTTATCAGAACCACACATGCCCAGTTCCTGTTTCTTGGATTTGGAAGTCCATCCAAATGTGTCCCAAAACTCAAAGTCTTTGCCCAGCTACTCTATATGGACAGAATGAATACTAGGAATGTACTACGGAGAAGAAACTGTCAGGTCAATTCTAATCATAATTGTGTCCTCTGTAGTAGCAATGTGGAAGAAACCAGATAACACTTCTTTCAATAGCAGGTGCTGGAACAAAATTCACGTTCAGTGGCCTTCTTTACTAAGCTTCATGGACACAATCGTAGTAAAGATTTCCAAGGATCCCTTTTTGTGGAGACCACTATTACTGCATGGTGCATCTAGAAGTAAGAAATGCAATGATCTTTGATGAAATTAAACCCACTTTTAGCAAGTGGTGGTATATATTCAAGGATGAGCTCTCTCTCCAAACCCATAGATTCAAATCTGATGTCAGGATTTCTGTCTTAACTTGGCTAGACTCTCTGTAGCTTCACATCTGTTTTCTTTTCTTGTTTTCTTCTCCTTTTCTGTTGCTTGTTCCTTTGTTTAGTAAGTAGCCGTCCCTCCCTCCCTCCCTCCCTCCCTCCCTCCCTCTCTCTCTCTCTCTCTCTCTCTCTCTCTGTGGGGCCTTAGGCCCTTTTTCAATAGAAAAATTTCCTGTGGGGATCTCGCCCACAGGTTCCTTTCAAGGAAAAAAAAACTATTTACCATAAAAAACTAGAAACCCCCAAATAACCTTAGTACTTTTGTTTACTGCAAGATCATGTTACCTACATTGCCAGCATAGTGATGAATGGTGAAGTCCGAACGTGAGAATTTCGGTTTACTGAAGTGAGGATTGTCTTTGAATTTTTGATATAGCTTCTCGGCAAATGTTTCGTGGGTAGAATTTCTCAACATGCTGAAGCATATTAGAAAGAAAATGTTAGAAATAGATGGTATTCTTGCACAACAAAAGACTACAATTCATTTTATTTAAATGTACCATGTCTCATCCAAAAGAGCAATTATCCCTCCAGGTTTCTGCGTTAAAAAATACGAACAAGAAATAAGATTTCATAACATGACCAAACCACATAATGGACTGAGCGCTACAATAAATACTTTTTCTTTTGAACACATAGGAGAGTTGCGTATCTTTGTATTATAGGGAGCGCTACAATGAATATCAATAGTTAAAAAGTGTGTATGGATATTCTAAATGTGCGGAAATCAACTTGACATCAGGCATACAGTCCCGGTTTACTAGGAGAAAAGAATTTTTAACATGTGCCATGTTGGTTGAAAAGATGACATTACATCAAGAATCCAAATTGCTTCACCTTCTCAATGAGATCAAGAATTTCTTGGTTGTCCACGAACTGAATGTAACTCCAGTCAATTTCTTCTTTTGTGTATTCTTCCTGCTCCATCTTAAATACATGCTGTTCATGGTATATGTGTTAGTTAGAAAAACACTCAAGCTAAACTGGTAGAATAAATTAACCCAAACAAGATTGAAAATTGTCAGCAGAGAATACGTAACCTGATTAAAGTGTTGTTGGAGCTTCTCATTAGTTAGATTGATGCAGAATTGCTCAAAGCTGCAGAACATCAAAATGAAAGCACGTAAGAGTTACCTTGTTTCTTACATTACAAACTCTCATCTAGTGCCAGCTCGAGTGTCCAGAATAACAGATTTCAATGAACATGAAAATTAGAAAAACTTAAAGATCAACAACAACATAGCCTTTTGTCCCAAGCAGGTTGGGGTAGGCATTAGAAAAACTTAAGATCAACAAATATAAATTGTGTTCTTCAAGCAACAAGCTGGTTTGTAGGTGCAGTTT